>PVKA01016370.1:0-13861 GCA_004027165.1 Ctenomys sociabilis | reverse complement strand
CCTCGAAAGGTACAAATTACCAAAACTAAATCAAGGAGACATAACAACTCTCACTCAATTAGACAAGATCAGCCAATGAAATATGAAATGTAATAAAAAGCCTGCCGACAAGGAAAAGTCCAGGTCCTGACGGATTCACAGCTGAATTCTACAAGAAATTTATAGAAGATATAATCCCTACACTCCTCAAACTCTTCACTAAAATTGAAAAGGAAGCAGTCCTCCCAAAATCATTTCTGGAGGCAAATATTATATTGAATTCTAAAACCAGGGAAAGACACAACCAAAAAAGAGAACTACAGGCCAGTCTCTCTCATGAATGTAGATGCAAAAATCCTCAATAAAATCCTAGCAAATAGAATACAGCAAATCATCAAGAAGATCATACACCAAGACCAGGTAGGATTCATTCCAGGGATGCAAGGATGGTTCAATATTCAAAAATCTATAAATGTAATACACTATATTAATAGACTAAAATCTAAAAACCACACGATCATCTCAATTGATGCAGAAAAAGCTTTTGACAAAGTCCAACATTCATTCTTGTTCAAAACCCTACAGAAAATTGGAATACATGTCCTCTACCTCAATTTGATAAAAGCCATCTATGATAACCCAACGGCTACTTATTCTATTGAGCCATCTCCCTGGCCTCAATATAGTTTTGGAATCATTAGCAACAGCCATTCGAAAAGAGGGAGAAATAAAAGGAGTAAGAATAGGTAAAGAAGAAGGTAAATTATCACTATTTGCAGATGACATGATACATTACTTGGAAGACCTGAAAAGTTTCACCAAGAAGCTACTAGAATTGATACAGAAATTCAGTAGCATAGCAGGATAAAAAGTCAGTACTCAAAAGTCAACAGCATTTCTCTACACAGATAATAAACACACTGAGAGGGAAACTATAGAAACAATACCTTTTACAATAGCACCGCGGAAAATGAAATACTTTCGAATTCACTTAACCAAGGGAGTCAAAGATCTTTTCATGGAAAATTACAGTACCCTAAGAAAAAAGATTGTAGAGGATTTCAGAAAATGGAAAGATATTTCCTGCTCCTGGATAGGAAGAACCAATATCGTGAAGGTGTCCATACTCCCAAAATTGTACAGATTTAATGCAATCCCTGTCAAACTGCCACCAACATACCTCCCAGACCTAGAGAAATTGTTCCTAAAATTTATTTGGAACAGAATAGACCTAGAATAGCAAAGGCAATCCTGGCCAACAAATACAAGGCAGGAGGCATCACAATTCCTGACTTGAAATTATACTACAAAGCTACTGTGATAAAATAAACATGGTATTGGCAATGAAATAGACCTGAGGATCAATGGAATAGATTAGAAGATACAGAGGCCTCTGTGATCACCCTCAGCCACCTGATCTTCGACAACAAGGCCAAACCAGCTTACTGGAAGAATGGTAGCCTCTTTAACAAATGGTGCTGGTAAAACTGGCTTTCTACATGCCAAAAAATAAACCTAGGTCTATCACCTGCACTAAGCTAAAGTCAAAATGGATTAAAGATCTAAACCTTAAAACAGAAACACTCAATCTCCTGGAAGAGAAAGTAGGAGGAACTCTTGAAGACATAGGGGTAGGTAAAGAGTTCATGAACAAACATGTATTCACATGGGAAACACTTGAAAGAATCAACAGCTGGGATGAACTCTTCTTCAGGAGTTTCTGCACATCAAAAGAAATTGTCAACAAAGTGAAAAGACAACCCACAAATTTCAAAAAAATCCTAATACATAGGCACTCAGACAAAGGTCTGCTCTCTAGAATATATAAAGAACTAAGATATATTAGGGCCCTCAAATTTAAAGACCCAGTTCAGAAATGGGCATCTGAGATGAATGCACTCTTCTTAGAGGACAAAATTAAAGAAGTAAATAAATATATGAAAAAATGCTCCACATCACTAGCCATCTGTGAAATGCAAGTTAAAATAACACTGAGATACCATCTCACACCAGAAAGAATGCTATCATAAAGAAATCAACCAACAACAAATGTTGGACAGGATGTGGGGAAAAGAGAACACTTCTCCACTGCTGGTGGGACTGTAGCATGGTGTAACCATTGTGGTGATCAGTATGGAGACTCCTCAAAAGAGTAGGACTAGAAATCCCATTCAAGCCAGCTATCCTTCTACTGGGAATTTTCCTGGAGGACTGAAAACATCATATCATAGTGATATATGAATACCTATCTTTAAAGCAGCACAATTTGTGATAGCCAAATCTTGGAAACAACCAAAATGCCCGTCACATGAGGAATGGTTGAAAGAGATATGGTATTTCTATACAATTGAATATTACTCAGCCATAAAGAATAATAATGAAGTGGATACCACTTGAACATATACTCATAAGTGAAATAAATGAGACACACATGTGCAAATATCATATAGTCTCCTTAGTATAAGAAATCAAAAGAAGAAATATACATAGAAATGTATAAGAACAACTAAATAGAATTTAGTCAGATAGGGTAAACTGAATTGCATATGTTGCAGGGTACTAATTAGATTCTTTTCTGGATGGTTAGCAACCTAAGTTCACAGATCAAAAGTTGGAGAAATAGAAGGGCTGCAAGATCAGCCAACATTTTGGCCCTAACCTTTTAAGGTCAGTGAAGACTCAAGACATAGGAGAACGTGTACTGTAACATCATGGAACTCAGTTGTGCCCTAAATTTTCTGATCAAGGAGATTATGGAGCCACAGAGGAAAGAGATCGAAGTTCTATAGCCTGTGGAGAGTCACATGGAGAGAAAACTTTCTCTCAGGCTCTCACAGAGAGCAAACTGGTCAAGCAATGGCCGTGACTCATCCACATGGCTTACACTGACAAAGGATCTACAGAGTGAGGTACAGGGGTACAGGATAAACCCTGAGGGAACTTGACTGACCTCATCAGATACAAAAGCTACATTTTTTGTTATATAGGTCTTGCTTTATCTCGGTCTTAACCATCCAGCAGAAAAGTATAAAAATGAGGTATATAAAATAAAGCCATAATAATAAGGTGAGCTGTAAATGTCTCTAGTCAACAACTTCTTCAGATAACCTACTATTGTGGACTGCTGGACTGTGTTTGTTTCATTGAGTTCAGGCAGCTATAATAATTGAATGACAATAGAATACCCATCTTTGCGGGCTAAACAAAAAAGAAGGGGATACAAAGGAAGAACCATTCTGTGTTTGTATAAACCATACAGTTAGGATAAATATGCAGTATTTCTGTATAATTCTATGAGATGCAAGATTTGCACTAATAGTGTTTGTACAGGATATTCTGTCAGCTTCTTGTACTATGGATAACCACTATCCATAGTGGTTAATAAGGCAGAAAGTATTAATTATTGAAACTGTGCTATAATTCAGTTTTAAAAATGAGATAACTATACAGCTACATTCTCTTAATTCATTGATTAGAGACATCTGCTCTAATGGTGTTTGTAAGTAGAATATCAAGAATGCGCCGTGTATGGCAAAAAACCACTACAAAAATTATATGCAATGTATTAATTATTGAATCTGTCCTACTAATTTGATTTGAAACTGTCTCATTGCTATTTGTTCTTAAATAAAATTTAAAGTCAATGTAGTGGACCGGTGTGTTACCTTGTAGGGGACAAAGATGACCAGAGTCCTGCTAAGCAAGCTGTGATGACGACCTGGAGAGCTGACATAACTCTGAGGCAGGACCGTGCAAGCATAGTGCTGGCCTTACCAGCTGAAAGGTTGTTTCTGATGGGCCTTATGGACAAGTATGGAGAAGAAGGCATTTGCCACATCAGTAGCTCGCAGTGGTGCCAGGGGATGCGTTCCTCTGCTCAGCAAGGTCACTGCTTCTGCTCCAGCAGCCACAGTTGCAGTCATCTCCTAGTTCAGTTTACCGCAGCCCACCTGTCTTCTGCACAGGGCAAGTGGGAAAACTAAATGGGAATGTGGAGGAGCCCCCTGCCCCTTCTTTCACATCCTTGAGCACTGCAGTGATCTCTGCAGCATTGTCCATGGCTTGCTGTTTCATCAGGTAAAGGCAGCGCTAAGGGCTTCCATTTGTGGGGAGCCAGTGTGAGGATTCTACCAAGGACTAAGTGTATCTATCCCAGCTGTGCTTTCTGGAATGGAAGTAACTGCAGGATGGACTTGGGGCCTACTGGAGCCCCTGTGAGTCAGACCTTTGCTAAAACTCCATTGAGCGCTGACCACCACATGCCTCTTCTCTTCCAGGGACAGCTTAGATTCCCTGGAATAGGCATTCCTTCAGAACAATGCCAGGAGTCCCTGAAATGTGTGATAATTTCCTGACCTCCCTCTAATGGTTACTCTGGTAAAAGGCCTTGAGTCCTTGTGGGGAAGGATGGAAGCAGGATGGCCATGCATCAGGGTCCTTCCTCCAGGGGACTCAGCTACAGCATCACTCAAGGTATCCTAAGTCGGTGAGCTTTGGTGTGCAGTGGTGGTTTGGAGTCAGTCATGTGGAGCATGGGGCAGTGTGGTAGAATACTGGTGCCTGTGACATGGAGTTTGGGTCTGATGCAATGTGCGGTCAGTGGTGTAGATGTAGGGTCAGAGGCATGAAGTGGGCTTTAGGCTTAGTGTTGTTGAGTATAGGGTCAGTTGTGCGGATTGTGGGAGTCAGTGGTGTGGCATTTAGGGTTAGTGGTCTGGAGTGTGGTAGTCACTTGTGGAGCATGGGGCCAGTGGTGTGAAGTGTAAGGTCAGGATTATAAAAAGTGGGGTGTGCTTTGTGGAGGTGGAGTGTGTGAGTGCTGTGGTGTATAGGTCAGTGGTGTGGTCTGCGCTGGCACTGGTGTTGAATGTTGGGTTTGTGTGGCATAGCAAGGGGCCAGTTTTCTAGAGTACAGGGTGTAGGTGTGAACATGGGTCAGTGAGGGGTTCAGTGAGGCAAATGGTCCTCATTGTGTGCAGCAAAGATGTCTATTTGAATAGTGGAGAAAAGCACAGGCAGATTGCGTGGTGGGCATGTCTGTTGGCACACTTGGCAGGGCTCTCCCTCCTGGACCCCCCACCCCACCCCCCAGGTGCTGGCTGCCTAAACAGGCTCCTGTCAGGAGCTGGGGGTGACTATACCATGTAGCAGGACAGCAGGTGGATGGCGAGGGGCCTGCGGCCACACAGGAGGGCTCATGCTGTGTCTGAACCTTGGCCTTCCACAGGACCACCAGCGGCCCCCAGGTCTCCCTGCAGGCCAGCCTACCTCCTACTCAGGTCACCAGCTGAGTGGACTACTTTACAGTATGGGCCACATCCTTTCCTTTGTCACCAATTGTGCTAATATTTTCTAGCTTCGTCTGATGTCGACTAGGTCTGTAACAATGGTAACTGCCTAAGTCCAGGTAAAAGTGGATCTTCCCTAGCGATGTCCCCAACATCTGAGATTTCCTAAATTTCTGCAGGGCCCCTGTGGATGTGGCACCTAGCCTTGTTTACATGAAGCAGCCTGGCTACTTCTGGCTGGAAGAGGAGCATGTGGCTGTGCAGCCGGCTCCTCTGTGGTACCTGCAGCAGGCCCAGTCTGCCCCGAGGGAGCTGCAGTGGCTGCTGAGCTGCAGTTCTGCTGGGGGCCTGAGAGGGCCGCACGCCAGCAGCTGCCCTGAGCATTGCTCACAGTGTCCCTCCAGTAGGATGTGCCCTTAGTGACCTCACCCAACTTCTCTCTAGGCAGGTGGGGTTTATAGTGGTTTGGAGGTGGCATCTGCATTCACCCCCTCCGAGGAACAGAGAGGGCTGTCACCACTGGGCCAGCCAGGCCTCCGCCCCTCTGGGTGGCACGTGGACCTGCCCACATCAGTGTGATTCAGTGGCTGCCTTGCCCTCCTGACCCAAGTGGCTCCATGGATCTTGTGCGTCGTGTTTGAAGTTATGTTTCTGTGAAAGGAAAATCCTCAAAACCAACGCAGACTGTGGACTGTGGTCCACAGGGCTGGGTGCAGGCTCTGCAGAATGCCTCGCCCACGTCTCTCTCCCAGCTGCCGCCAGGTGGCAGTGTGGGCTCGTCCAGCCAGGGCACCTGCCTCTGCACCCTGTGGGGGGCTCCGCATCCCAGGTGCTCAGCCGCTAGTTCCCATGAGATACCCGGCTTGGCCCCCAACAGCCTGGGAGAGGAACAGCTGTGAGTGCTGTGACCCAGCTCCTCCTCTGGCGAAGTGCACAGGACAGAAGATAAACCCAGCGGGCCGCAGTAATCTGGGGCAGGTCTGGGAGGGCAGAGAAGAAGAGGAGACAGGTGTTGGTTAAGGCCTGAGGAGCCCAAAGTCAACACAGGAGGTTTTGGAGCCATGTGTTTTTACGAACAGGTAACTAGTGTCAAGAGGACTTTTCCAGTACTAGGTGTTGTGCCCAGGAGCTACCTTCCCAGCCCTCTTTGTTTCTTTAGACAGGGTCACAGGCTGTCCTTGAACTCCCTGTGTGGCACAGCCTGGCTTCAAGGTTGTGATAATCCTTCCCTGCCTCCTGGGTTCTGGGATTACAACCCTGCTGCTTCAGCCTCCTAGAGCACTGGATCACAGATGTGTCTCGCTGGGACTGGCCAGAGGAGACACCGAAGTGCTGTGTCCCACCTCTGGCGAGAGCCAGGCCAGAGTTGAGGCGCAGGGTCTGTTGCACATGCTGGCTCTCCCTTCCGGCCTCCTCTCCAGGCGTCTTCCTTTCTGTGCTGTGCTACCAGGCCCTTCTGATTTCCTGTACTCCACTGCTGAAGTGCAGGGAGGACCCAGGTCTGTGAAAGGCACTGAGATTCTCAGTGGAGGCTTCATGTTGCTGGTGAGAGTAGACAGCATCCAACACACCAAGAAGCAAAATCTGCTCATCGAAGCTCTGGCTCCCAGGTGGATATGGTGCGTAGGGTTCAACTTCTAGAACATGGAGCCTTGTTTTCCTCACTGGTAGCTCTGAGGCCTGGCTCACCAGGAGCCGGTGTGGGCTGCCTTGTGTGCTGTGGCCCAGCTTGTACCCGGTCCCTGTGTCTCGCAGGGGCTTTTTCTTTTTCCTCTCTTGCTGGGATGGGAATCAAGTCCAAGGCAGATCCGCCATCATCGGAGATAAAAGGCGTGTGGAGGGGAGGGCTGATGATGCCACCTTCTGAACGGTGCCACTTCCTATAGCAGAGGAGCAAAAGCAAACAAATATTTGAACTCAAGGCTGCTCATGAACAGCAACACTTATAATGGGCGTGTTTGAATATATATATATATATATATATATATATATATATATATATATATATATATATATATAAATACCTGTGTCTGGATCCCGTTTTCTTCTACATTCTCAGCTCTCATTGGTAGTTTTAATTTGTATGTTAGAACTGATTTTTGAGAACCTGTGAGGCATGGGAAGGAAGGTGAGGACTGCTGCGCTGTGTCCCTTTTTTGCCGTCCCCCCTTCTGCAAGCTGGTACTGGCTGGCTTGCCCTGTGGTCCCTGTGGGGCCACATGGGCTGCCTCGCTGCCTGCCCCATGTGCTGTGGCAGGGTCTCTGAGCTTCCTCGGTCTTAGGCCCAGCCACTCCATGTTCCTGCCTGTAGGCTTGGAGCCATAGAAGTCACGGGAGGTTGCACTTGCCTTGTGAGGGAGGCCTTTTGCTGAGAACTTGTCCTGAGAACCATGGGCAGTGACTCTGCTGGCCCACCTTCCCCCATTTGGTGCAGACCCCAGGAGGGGTGGGGAACTGGAGGCCAGGGTCCAGGAGGCTTGGAGTGAAGGCAGAGCTGTGTGACCGCAGCACCCCTGAGCTCTGACAAGGACTAGTGAAGCCGGCGTTGTTGGGCTGTGGATCAGTGGGAGGAATTTATGCTTTCTCCTAAATCAAATCTGCTTTCATTTCAGGGTGGGGTTGGGATATTTGCTTCAGACACTCTCCTCCTAACTTGGAAGCATAGCAGGCCGGGAGCAAAGGTGCCTAAACAAGGACCCCAGGAGCGTCAGAGGGCCCTGGGAGAGCCACTGGGAGGCCCGTGAGGAGGTCCCTGTGGTGAGCCAGTGTGGAGCAGCTGCGTCGTGGCCTGAGGAGGCGAAGGGCTTGCCTCAGCTCTGCAGGGCATGGTGGTTGCAGCAAGAGAGAGGCTGCCCTCCTGTGACGACGTGTCTTGCCATCACGGGAATTGAGACGGTCGGCACGAGAGCGCCTTAGATGGTGATGTCTGGAGCGCCCACTGCGGGCAGGATGGCCGCTGAGGCTGCAGCCTCCAGCGGGCAGGACTGTGACAAAGGCGGTGGAGGCTCCAGGAGGGCACTCCCTGACCGCGACGCCTGATGCTTCTGTCCCTTCTGAGCCGATGTCCTCGGGGCCCTCGCCTGTGATGGCATCCATCCCTGACAGCGTCTGTGGCGTCCTTCAGCTTCCACGGAGGGGCCTGTCCAGAGCAGGGTTTCTGTCCATGTTCCCTAAGGAGCCAGTGATGGGAAACGATGGCTGAATGAAGTAGTCTCTACACCACCATGGGAGAGCATTGATGAGAACCAACAGAATGTAGAGCTTATACGATGAGTTCAGGGTGTGAGACACAGCTATAGAACTGAGGAGGAAAAAGCATCCAGCTTAAAGAAATGGCGATTTCCTTTCTTTTTAGACTACTGCCTGTTTTGCTCTGCTGGCAGCAGAAAGGCCAAGTGTCCATTTCAGGACGAGCGGTTGCCGTGCCCTGGTCCCACTCCCCCATCACACCTTGCCCCAGGTTGGTGCGGGTTTGGGGCAGATCCACACCCCTCAGCGCAGTCGTCCATTCCCACTGCCCGCAGCACTCACAAATCTGGGAGAAGAGCATGTTTAAGTTTCAAGAAGAGGAAACCTGGATAAGAGCTTCTGCAGTCGTGGTTCACACCCACTGGGGCTGGGGGTGGCTCCCACATGGTGCCTGTCCTGAGGAGAGGGCTCCAGATGGTATATGCCCACTTTGCTGATCACTCACAGGGGACACTGTACTTGTTTTATTGCTAAACACAGTGCTTACCCCTGAATCTTCATAGTGCTTCAGTCACTCATTCCAAGAATCTGTCATGAAGTGCGTCAAACACATAGATGAGGCAGAGGCCAGGGCGATGACCCTGCGCGTGCCCCTCACCCAGTGTTGGGCACCATTCTCGGCCAGCTTTGGCCCACTCTGATGCCTCTCTTCCAGATTCTCCTGAAGCAAATCTCAGAATTCCTGTAACTTCCTCTATAAACAAATTAGTGCCTCTAAAGGAGGATGATCATATTTTATCAGTATCCTAAGCACACCATCCAGGTAGCTGTAACCCCTCAACATCAAATGAAATGCTTAGTCCACATTAGAATTTCCTTGTCTCGCACATAACTGTTTCTTTCCAGTGTTCAAATCTAGACCCAAACATCTTACAGAATTCCCGGTTCTGGTGTCACCAGTGGCATCCTGTGGTTTCTGTCCCCTACCTTCTCCTAGTAGTTGTAGACTTAAAGATGATCACATTTGGTTCCGTTTTTTAACAGAGCAGTTTAAGCCACATAAATCCTGTTTTCTTTTTTTTTCAGAACCGGGGACTGAACTCAGGCCCTTGCGCTTGCCAGGGAAGTGCTTATTCCACTGAGCCATCTCCCCAGCCCTATTTCCTGTTTCTTAGATGAGTAAATTAGACCTGTTAGGATTAAAACAGTATCATCGATTTTGAAGTTTATGCCACTATGAGATCAACTTCAGTTTCTAAACAAAGCCACCGATTCTTTAAATCATCAAGTCAGGGTTTTGCCTGGGCAAGACTTTGCCCTTGCTCTGGTGAGGCTCGGCCCTGGGCTGGGGCGTGGGCACCTGGCCTGGGCAGGGGGCAGGGGCAGTGGCAGGACGGGAAGCTCATCACACCCAGATGGTGTGGCAGGTGCCCTCATGCTGCTCAGCTCTCTTTCAAGGAGACACACATTTCTTCTCTGTCATGTTACCCGCTCTGTTACTGATGAGAATAAGAAATCCCGAGGTCCAGATCCACCGCTTGTTTCCTCTTCACTCTTGTGAGTCCTCTTACAGCTCGAACCCTCTACCTAACCCTGTTCCTGGGCCCGGTGCTAATAGACAGCCTGCTTGATCTATCTGACTCGCAGGGGCAATGGAAGCGCCTTGCCACTGGGCTCACCCTCACCTCTGCCGTTCTCTTCACGCTTGCTGTGTGGAGACTATTTTGGGGAGCGTTCCTCAGCGACAGCTGCGAGCCATATTTAACCCACAGCTGAAGGCCCACCCAGTGCCCCATGTTCCTGCTCTGCAGATGGCCCTGCCTGGTACCGCAGTGGCGCAGGGTGGATGTGACTCAGGCATCCTGGGGAGGCTCAGGTGGTCCAGGTTCCCTTTTAGAAACTTCAGCGTCAGGCTATTCGTAGTGGTGCCCCGCATGCCCCAGCTGCCTGGCTGTTCCTGCCTGGGTCTTAGGCCCCTGATGGCCTTAAAAGGCGAGGATTTGAGAAATGTCACCCTGAGTCAGAGTACTGCTGCACAGGCCAGCAACTTGTCTCGGAGCATGATGCCAGGGGTGTGGTTTGTGGGAGAAAGAGAGGGTCTCCAGACACCAGCCCCAGAATAGCCTGCTACAGCTCAGCTGCACACTGGAGAAGCCTCTGGGGATCTCTGTGTAAACCTATTTATGCTCATGAAGTCTGGAGGAATAATTGCACTCAGACATAAAATACTCTTTTCCTAAGCTGCAAACTATCTTTCATTTCCAGGTTATCTCCTTTTTTTTTCTGTATGTATTTAGTACAGGGTCTGCAGGGTCTAACTATGCAGACCAGACTTGCAGTGACCCTCCTGTTTTCAACCTCCCAAATGCTGGGATTATAGGTGTGCACCACCATGCCCAGCCTCCATCTCAGCAAACCAAGGGGCAGGGCCCACATGGCATGCTGGGGATTGAACCCCAGCTGATGCGCTCTGCCTAAGCAGGTGCTTTAGTCCGCTGGGATATCTGGCTGGCCCTCAGGGTATCTTCTTGCCTCTGTGGGCTGGTACAATGTGCCAGCAGGTGTGGGGAATGTGGCAGCCACACCAAGGATGTCTGCTGTCCTGTTCTGCAGCAAGCTGTGGAGCACACGAGCTGGCATTGCAGGCAGAAGCTAAGTGGTGCCTTCAGTGGAGTCTGCCTCCAGGGAATGCCCAGGAGGGAGCAGCCTGTGGTGTGCCTTCTCTCTGTGAGAACCTCGTACAGTGTGCTGCTGCAGGAGGGACCTGCCAGCAGGTGGGCAATGGCTGCGCATGGTCACAGCCACCCTCCTCTCTGCACAGCACATGCAGTCTTGCAGACAGAGGCCAGAAGACTGGGCCAAGCAGGCTGAGACAGCTGTGGTCCCGCGGGACTCAGAGCCACTCTCCCTCCTTGGCTGAGTGGGCCAGGAGCCAGGTGGAGCCCTAAGCATTCCTAAGACACCAGAGGCTGCGTTTGGGGAGGGAGTCACTTGTTTCCTTTGTTCCTGGGCTTGGCTGAGTGGCTGCAGCCATCAGTGGCTTCCCTGCATATTCCCATTCCTGTCCTGGTGGCCAAGACCAGAGTGGCTCTGCCCATGCTGCGTGGATCAGGTGCCACCACCCAGGGCCCAGGAGTACAGCTGGGCTTGGATCACAGCGATGGGCTTGCTGCTTCCCCCCGCTTGTCTGTCGTCTGATCTCACCCTCTGGCAAGACCACTTTCTGTGCCAAAGCCCACTATGCCAGCGGCTGCAGGCTCCGCAGGAGCTGCATGCGTCCAGCGCCGGGCTGCCCTTTCTTCCTGCTGAGCTGCCTCAAGCTAAGCGCTGGGCATCCTTGGACCTCAGTCCCCAGCCTGTGAAATGTGGACAGTGGAGGTGGTGGTGGGAGCGCAGGAGAAAATATGCCGGAGACTTCACCTGTGAACCCAGAGTAGCTGAGTCCCCAGTTCTTACTGAATCCTAGACCTGTTCCCGCCTGCTGAGGGAACTGAAGCCCACCCTCATCACGGGCTGGGCATCTCTGCCTTCATGTGCTGGCCCGGGGTGGCTCTTTGTGCAGCGTCTCTGCCGTGTGTCCAGGTTCTGCCTACTCCTTGTGATGCCCTCGAGGGCAAGGGCCGCCACTTCCTGTGGAGCGCCACAGCTGCCACTGCTGTGTAATTAAGATAAATAAATGGTAAAAACCAAACCAACACAGTTGGGTTTTAGTGAACAAAGTAGTGGCTGCTATAGATGACTTTGATTCTTCTTTTTTTTTTTTGGTGGAACCAGGGATTGAACTCAGGCCCTTGTACTTGCCAGGCAAGTGTTTATTCTACGGAGCCATCTCCCTGGGGCTTTGATTCTCAAAGAATTCCCTGCTAGTAAATGCAGATTTGCAGAGAAAACATCTAAACATGCAGCAGTAAAGGGTTAGAGAGATGCCACACTCTTGGTGACCAAGGTCTGGGGACCGCTGGACTAGCACTCCTCCCGCCAGCCCAGGGAGTGACCCTCCCCTCAGCAGTTCTTTTCTGAGCTCAGGCAGCAGCTGCCAGGGAAAGCAGAGGCCCAGTGCGCTGCAGCTTACCAGCGACCTGCTGCCAGCCTGAGTTGTTTCTTCTGTTGCCCTGCTGGCCTTCGGAGCACTGGCCGCATACTTCTGGGTATCCCCAGGGTCCCTTGGGGTCACTTGGCTGCAAATAGCCCTGGAGTCCTCTCTCCTCATCGTCTGCCTGTTAAATCCAGCATGATATGATTTCCAAACGTACCGCCCGCTCAAAGACTGAATTCTGTTTTGTGGAACAATTTGTATGAGAATGCTTTCAAGTTACTAATGATAAGTCACATTTAATGGTGTACTTCATAAAAACATAGAATATAATTTGGTTTCAGGACCATTTCAAGATATCTGAACGTAACCCCACAGTTAGTCATTTAACCCTCCAGAGGCTTAGGTTTCCAAATATAGTGTTTATTACGCAAGAGGCTGCTTTTCAGACATTATCCCTTACCGCACTACCCCCATGCAGCTCAGGTTAGGCAGAGGGGTGGCTAATGTGGCTCACCGTGCCCTCCAGGGGAACTCAGCCAACAAAATGTAAAGAATTAAAAATGTTTGGTGTGACTAATTTTTACAAAACATAAAACCCAACAAAGGATTGTATACATCAGCAAAAGAAAAACTTGCACAACATTTTAATACTGAATTTATTGCAGCATCTTATGGTGAGCGCAAGCTACCTTTGGCCTCTACAAGCACAGCGGGTAGGCCAAGTGGGGGCCATTTGTTTGTAGACATTTACTAGTGCAGTGAATTCCTGAAGCATGTGTAGTTTTTTGGTGGACTCTGTATTTAAAACATATACAAGCAAACATGAGCACACAGAAAATGGCCTGGGAAAAAATATCAAAATAGTGAAAGAGTTAATGTTGATGCTGGGATTATGAGTATTTTTTTTTTATTGCTAATATGTGCGTGTATTTGTTTACGTGCTGGTTTGTTTTGATCATATTGAGGGCTGACCCAGCAGTGTTGAACTATATTTGCAGCTATTTTATTTTATTTTGTGGAACTGGGGATTGAACTCAGGACCCTGTGCTTGCCAGACAAGTGCTTATTCTACTGAGCTATCTCCCCAGCTCTTCTATTTCAAGACATGATCTTGCTAAAACTCCCAAATTGGACTTGAACTTGTGATCCTCCTGCCTCAGCCTCCCAAGTAGCTGGGATTACCTGCATGTAACTCTATGCCTAGTATATGAACTACTTTTATTTTTATTTATTTATTTATTTATTTATTTATTTTATTGAAGTACAAATGTCCATCAGACAGTTTCAAGACACCTTAACCATACAGATTCGATAAATTAATACATTGCAAACTGTTTTCATAACGTTTTTTTTTTTTTTTTTTTTTTTT
>PVKA01016369.1:0-48005 GCA_004027165.1 Ctenomys sociabilis | reverse complement strand
AGCTAAGTATTGTTCTAGTTGTATTTCTAGGACCTACAGTAGTACACTGCTTTGAGTAGAACAGTTGTTCACTCTTACTGATAAGAGATTAATACAGCAGTGAATTAGAAATAATGGTAATTGAGTTTTGTACATATATATGTGAATATATGTTAAATGAGTTTAGTATTAAATGCACCTTTTATGTGGTGAGCAAATATTTAATAAGTAATTCTTTAATACTATATCTAATAAATATCTAGTGAATTATTCAGCAGGAATTGATTAGAACTGCATTTTGTTAGGTCTCAAATAATTGGAGTAGACTTAGGTAATTTCTTTCTTTCAGCCGTGTTCTATATCTGCTCTTAGATTTATGTGTCACATTTTGCTACCAGCATGAAGCCTTATACAAAGTTAACCCCAACTCTACCCTGTACTTGTTCATGCAGCATGTGACTAATGCTTGGATTGATTCTTTTTTTTTCTAAATTATCTTTTAAAATACCTCATTATGTTTTTCACTTTCATTCAAAAAGACACAGATAAATATTTTAGGAAATCAAATTTTGCTTAAAACATTTTCTTTTCTTATCACCCAGAAAAAGACACCTGGGTGTGATGGCGCACTCCTGTAATCTCAGCACTAGAGAAGCTGAGGCAGGAGAATGGCTGTGAGTTCAAGGTCAGCCTGGGCTACAAAGAGAGCTCAAGGCCAGCCCAAATTGCATAGCAAGACCCTTTCTCAAAAAGACATGACTATCATGGACTGCTGGAGTATATTGGATTATTTTGCTGAATTCACACATCTGTAATATTTAAATGGTAAGGGAATACCTATCTCTGACAAAACTAAATTAAAAAGGAGATACAAATGAAAAACCACTTTATATCTGTATATACAAAATACTTAAGATAGATATATAGCTACTTTCTCTTAATTGAATGAGAAGAAAGATTTGTACTAATAGTGTTTGGACAGGATATACTGTCTGCGTCTTGTACAATGAATAGTCACTACAAAGACAATAATAAGCAATGTATGAATTATTGAAACTGTCCTACTAATTGGTTTTGAATCTGTCTCATTGCTATTTGTTTCTCAATAAAATTAATTTAAAAAGAGACAAAAATATAGACATTTAACTTCTTTTGTCAGTTTAGAAAATATCAGGTATTTAAATAAAATATAAGATAATTTATCGTCACAGTTTTAAAAGATTCATCTCTGTGCTCAACATGAGTCCATTGGAATCCTGAGATTTTTGCCCTGATAAACCTAATATCATTTTTATCCCTGTTTATTGTGTTATATGTGTCAATATCCATCAGATCGGTTTTGATTATGATAATGATGCAGGATGGTATTCTGGTTTCTGATTCAGCAAGTCACACTACAGTATGGTCACAAGACGTTTGCTGTACGGAAAGCAAATCACTGTAATGGTGTCTTGGGAGAGAGTACTGTCTTTAGTCATCACTATCTAATTTTCTTATCTTTTTTTTTTTCCTCATCGGCTTAGAGAACTTAACACAGGCGAAGAATTATTTAATTTTGACACCTCAGTGTTTTCCTATGCTAACATAAAAACCTTTAAATTAAAACAAACACTAGACTATTTTCCCTCAGAAACCACAGTTTCAAATAAAGTGCATTTCAGTCTCCCAAGAACAAGAAATACATCTGTCCTCAAGCAGAGTGACAAAGAGAGCTTTTGGAGAACAGATTGGTTGAATGAATTGCTTAACATATACGTGGCAATTATGTTTTGACCTCTGTTTCCTTCTGCTGAATGAAACATCAGACAGACTTAAGAGGTATGAAGTTTTCTTTTAACCCCATAATGATCTTTAAATTTCTGTGAAATAAATGTTAAGGCGCAGCTGGACTAAGCGCTGTGTATTCGGCTTTCTGCCTGTCTCGCAGGAGTGGTGGGAAAGCTAATTAAAATGGCTGCAGGGAACTTCTAAATAGGTGGCTGCATGGAGGAAAGTTAAAAAAAAATAGCATTTAGTTAAGCAACAGGAATTATTTAGGCATCTGGCATTTAATGTCTCTAATTTTTTCAGGAACAGCCTCCCCTCTCCATTTAAAATCACTGAATTTTCACATTATTGGCAAATGTGATAATGTTACATTTTAAAGTAAATTTATAAAGTTATTAAACACTCTGCAATCAGCTTTACCAAAGAACAGGTATAAGCCCTGATTTAAATTACTCCTATAATGTAATTTTAAAAGTCTAATATTAAAAAAAAAAAAAAACCACTCAACTTCCACAGATGTTTGAGTTGAAAGCTTCCACTTATCGGTCTCACTCTAATTGCAATCAAATTAATACTATTTACTTTGATTTATGGGCTAAATGCTAATTTTGACTAGCGTCCCTCCTGGGAATTATGCAAAGCCCAGCAGTACTATTAACGTTTTTCACCCATCCAAATTGTATCCGGGGGTGGAAGAAGCTTCTGAAAATGGTACAGACAAGTGATGTGTACCTCCTGCCACCCTAACATTTTCAAGCCTGTCTTCTATGCTACCTGACAATCCAACTTCCCTGAGTGCACTATATCTCTCAGAATCCAACATAGCTTCATTTCAGTATTATAAAACAAGGAGAAGTTCCTGTATTTTTCACACCATTTTCCTCCCCAGTGTTGCTTCCTCTCGATTCTAATACTTATTTATGCTCCATATTTTACCCAAAAGCATATCCTTTCTGAAATCCTCTTCTTGTTATCTGCAATAAGTTTGTTAGGATTTCTCTCCTTGAAAATAAGGAGGCATTGGCAGCTATTCATTTATTTACTTATTTATTTATTTGGCACAAGGTCTTGCTATGCAGACTGCCAGTGATCTTCCTGTGTCAGCCTCCCGAGTGCTAGGATTGCAGGTGTGTGCCACTATGCCCGCTCTTGGTAGCTGGCTCATCATGGGGCCCACATGGCATATGGTATCTGTGATCAAACTCAGGTCCTTGGACTTGCCAGGCAGTCACTTAAACCACTGGGGTATTTCTCCAGCCCTGGAAGCTATTATTGATAAATGATCTTGAAGTAGAATTTGAGAGCCCAGAATTTATGCTTTGCATATAGCCATCTCACATATAGTTAGAGACTTCATGTACTTATCTCCTGAATTACCTCTACCTTGTCACACTACAGGAGGCAGTCACCTGGTACTTTCATGCCATATATATCTCTCTACTGTTCATCCACTTTTTTTCAGTGTTCTGTTGTGTTATCTTTAGCACATGTGTTCACATGTCTAACTTCTCCTGGACACAGAGCTTCTTGAAAGTAGGAATCTTCTTTTGCTTTGTACTTACATCAAAATTTAACTTGTATATTCTGAGTAGATATTGAAGACATAAGTGACACAACAAATCAATGAAGAAATATGGAAACTGGTTCCATCCTTTGTTGTGGTTTATAGCTAGTGGTTCCCTGAAAGCCTCATACAGTTACTGGGGCAGCTTCTAGAATTTGTGATTAATTCATGCTCCAATTCTGCGATAAGGGGTGTGAGTGCTACCCCTGCCCTGGGGTAGTTGATTTACATTACAATGTTAGAAGGGGAGACAGGCTTGCCAGCTGCCTCAGCTGCTGCTCTTTTCTTGGGTCTTTGCTGCTTTCTGAAGCCAAGAACTGCTGGCTTCTGCCATGTGTTTCTCTGTTTTGGAGCCAGCCAAGTACAGACTGAAACCTCCACTAACTGTGAGCTTAATAAACCTTTCCTTCCTTACTTTTGGGTGTTGGGTATTTTGTCTCAGCAATGAGAGAACAGTAAGTGAGGCATCCCTCATATTTTAATAGATCAGTTATTTGTCATAGTAACCTGTTTTGTGTCACAGATAAAGACAAGTAGGAGGAGCGTAGATGAGCCAGGAAAATGAGAAAAATACAGACCCATGTAAAAATCTCCTGAGAAGAGTTGAGGCCAAGATATCATAGGAAAGCAATTTATAAATCGACCAAAGTAAGCAACCAACTATATGTAGTGTTTTCTGCAATAAGGGTTTTTACATGTATTATCTCATTGTCAATATGAGTTTAAATTAACAGAAATAAATATTTTGTTTTAAAACAATGGTATAGAGCTGGGGAGATGACTCAGTGGTATAAGCACTTGCCTAGCAAGTGCAAGGACCTGTGTTTGGTCCCCAGTAACACATGCGTACTGACCCTAGAACCCTGGAGATGCTGTATCAGCCCAGAATAGGTAGATGGTGCACACCTGTGATCCCAGTGTGGGGGAGACTGAGATAGGAGGGTCACTAGGAGTCTTAACTACATAGTAAGACCCTGTACCCAATAACAAAATAAATAAATAAATGAGATAATGATGACTCTTGGTTGTCATGGCTGCTGGGCTTCAGACCACCCTGAGCAGTGCCATGTATTGTGCCCAAGTGTATCCATCAGTGTGCTACATGACCATTTTCTTTTCATATAAAGAAATGCACTAGAACAGATTATTTTTGTCTGCTGCAAATCCACAAATAACAAAGAAAGGCTGGGATATGGTAAGCTTGTGTCTTAAAAAAAATTATGACTACCAAAATACATCTTTCCATTCTAATGGGAAATAACTGTGGAAATATATTGCCTGGCACCCAGAGAGAAATAAATTCTCCTTTAGCAGTCTGCTCATGCATATACTGAAAAGTTAACTACTACGAAGTTGGTCAATAAAGCCAATCTTTTACATAGATAATTTCTAGTGGTAGAGAAAGAATTTACTTCTTGGGCTTAGATTATTGAGCTCACTTGTAATTAAAAGTAAATCTTACAAAGAAAACTTCAGAAAAATTGCTGTCCGGCTTTTTCTCTGTCGTTTTCATCAGCACAGAGAAATTTGTATGCCTGCTGCTCTGGTGGGTCCTCATTTGAGAACAATTTGAGACAGAGACAAGAAAAATAATATTTGGCATGGAGAAAACTATGTACAAATAAAGTAAATTTCCCCTTCTATTAGGTTAAGAATATTCCCAGAGGAATGTAAAATACTGAGAAACAATTAATGCATGAAAGTCTTAAAACTGATGCTTTGTGTTAATATTGGACTAATACGCAAACAAAACTTTAGTTTCAGACAAAAGTACACTATTTTTGCATTCAAGTTTTAGTGCGCATTTGATTCTAGTTTAAATTTTTGTTTTAATGGTTAAGTGCAATTGGTAAATCTTGGCAGTCATGATAAAATATATGAACTGAAACTCTACTAACTGTGAGCTAAATAAATCTTCATCATCACACATATATTGCCACATATATGGTAAATATAATGGAGTCATATATATAATATGAGAGAGAGAGAGAGAGAGAGAGAGAGAGAGAGAGAGAGAGAGAGAGAGAGAGAAAATTATTTCAGTGTGCCACATCTTTAATAAACTAGGGCAGGCCTTCCCTGTTTTTCATTGGTGTTTTAATGACTTCCTTTTCATTTGCATCTAAGATAAAGTCACAAATTGTCAAATAACCTGGAAGTACAAAAAATAATCACAAATAGCTAACTACTCGTTCCTTAGTCTAAGCTGGCAGTGTCTATTATAATCACTGGTAAGTTTCAGAAGGAAATTTGCAACCCAGCTGACAAGAGGAGAGAAAATCTACATGTCTGCATGGGGATAAATCGATAGAGAAAAATGTAATACATGCAACATAGAATAACATTCAGCCTTAAAACATAAGTATACTTTACCATGTATCACAACATGGATCTAGAAGTCATTATACTAAGCAAAATAAGCCAGAAACAGAAAGACAATAGTTGTACAGTATAAGAATTTGATGTTTAATGTAAAACAACAAAGACATGTCCAGTATACAGAGATGGAAAAATAAAAGTCTTTGCTAGGGGTGAAAATCAGGGATTAAAATGAAGAGTTGTAAATTAAATGATAGAAAGCATATGTTTGAGATGATCAAGTTTAGAGATCTAATTTACAACACTGGAATAATGTTTAGTGAGATCCTATTGTGTTGGAGTTTTTCTTTTATAAATGAGCACATTTTATCAGCTGTTGTCACAAAAAGTTTGTGAGGTAATAGATATGTTAACTATAATAGATGTTTTACCTCTACTTAATTATAGAATTTCTTTTATTGTTTCCATGCAGTGTATTACATCACATTGCACACCTCAAATAAACACAGTAAGTTTTATTTAAAAATAAAAATATTCTATAGACACTCTCGAATAGGATTCTGTATTGTGACAAAATGTCAACCCGAGGAAAGATATTTTATCAACATTTTCCATTTTTTAAATCAGTTCTTAACTCTGATTCATTCCACTGCTGTGGATCTTTTGCTCATGGGAAGGGGGGAGGAGCAAGTAAAAAGAATGAAGACGTGTTGTGCACCAGCTCCCCACAATGAATGTGATTATTGTGCATTGCAAAGATGTACAATGAAAAATGTACAAACTGTCAGGCTGAGGCCATAGG
The DNA here is from genome assembly GCA_004027165.1 of Ctenomys sociabilis. Lineage (NCBI taxonomy): Eukaryota > Metazoa > Chordata > Mammalia > Rodentia > Ctenomyidae > Ctenomys > Ctenomys sociabilis. The sequence goes on along the minus strand of PVKA01016369.1, from coordinate 41,574 downwards.
CTCAGTAGAATAAGCACTTGCCCGGCAAGCTCAAGGGCCTGAGTTCTGCAATACCTGGTTCTGCAAAAAAAAAAAAAAAAAAAAAAAAAAAAAAAAAAAAAAAAAAAAAAAAAAAAAAAAAAAAAAAAAAAAAAGTCAGACTGATGATGTAGCTCAGTTTGAAGGGCCTGGATCCAATCCCCACTGCATCAAATAGAACAAAACAAAACACAGAAATGCCCTCTCTTGGCCCTGCTTCCTATTGGTAATGTTATTATTTTGTATACACTGTTTATAGTGTTGTCTCTGCCATATTCTGATCTCCCATAATACTTTTCATTTTAGCAATCTTAGAATTACTGTTCTCGTATATGTGACTAAGTTTACCTCATTTTAAACGATTTTTCTTAAAAACTTTCTTTGTGGTTTATTACTTAAGTTACACATAAAAACATAAAAATTGTATTCATGTGTGAGGCACTGAATTATGTTTTGAAACATGCCTACATTGTGTAATATTTTAAATGAAGTAAATATATCTATCACCTTAAACATTTAAGATTTGTTATTGTTGAGTTCACATACCTATAATATTTAAATGACAAAACTAAACAAAAAAGGGGACACAATTGAATGATCATTTTGTATCTGAAGATTCAAAGTAGTTAAGATAGATATACAGCTACATTCTTTTAATTCAATGAATATAGGGATCTGTTCTAATAGTGTTTATAAATAGAATATCATGTCTGAATCTTGTACAACAAATAACCACTAAGAAAACAATATGTAATATATTAATGATTGTCCTGCTAATTTGATTTGAAACTGTCTCATTGCTATTTATTTTTCAATAAAATCATGGGGAAAAAAAGTTAAAGATGAAAAAAACGATTGCTTATAGTGAATTTATACACTAACATAATCGCCCAATTTTATCATCTGAAATATTCATATAGGGATAATATTTTAAAGACAAAAGCAGATTTTTAATTAGGTCATGAGTCCCAATTTGAAACGTATCATTACAAGATGCTGCCACTAATTAAGACTTTCATCTCTCTGTTGAAGTCAGGATTTAAATCCCTAAGAAATAAAATATAAAATCCATTCTTAAATCGCTTGGATTCTGTTCTCAAATACACTTTCACTGGATTTTTCTCTTAAAAACAAGTAATCACTGCCATTGGACACTGATTTCTCTGTTGTTTCAAGTTGCCTGTGAACTGTGGGTCTTTCCAAAAGCGTCTCCCCCATCTATGAGATGCTCCTCCTTTTCAGAGCTTGGCTTCTCATTGCGGTTGTGAACACCCTGTGTTAGAACTGCTGTTTTTTTTTTTTTCATTCATTGTGCCGCTCATTAGACTGTAGCTCTTTAAAAGAAGAAAAATGTTTCCATATCAAATCCCTCATGCCTAGTACAGATTTTATGGCTTCAATTTAATGAATATTTTAATAAAATGAATATACATGAAACAATAAATGAAAATATGTCATGAGCTGCATGTGCCTGCCCAACTGTCTATAAGTACCGACTGTTAGCATTCACGAGGACGTGTCATATGTGAGCCACCTCATAAATCATTCCAGGCAAGTGACATCTTTCCACCAGAAGTATATATGGCGAAAGGAACACTGAGTCTTGCTGTATGAGATTTTCTTTAAGATAATTAATGAAAGAAGTAATCAAGACAATAATATTTTCTCCTTGCACAACTAACACAAGTACTAAAAATAATGTATATGTGTGTGTATATATATATATATGTTTATGATACAAAATATCACTGCTTCAGTGAAAATGCTTTGCATTCATTTGCCCTAGTCTTTGCAGCAACACACATTAGATTATGTGAAAAAATGTCTCTATGTAAGTAGGAAACTGGGTAAACAAGCTCTCCAAATAGTGCATAGGTAAGTAATAGGTAGGTAAGTAAGTACATAGGTAGACAGATAGATATAAATAGATACCTTGAAATTAAACTCAGGACCCCCCAGCTTTCAGTCAGGTGCTGCACCACTGAGCTATGTCCTGGTCCATGAATGAAGCATTGAATAACATCCTTAGTCCCCTTCCCAAGAAAGCGCCCCCATTATCAGCTGTTCTTTTCCCACCGTCACACCACCAGCACTAGAATTTGGGAGGGGGCTATTTCAAACCATAAAAAATATTTCAGGTGTACAGTGTAGATACTCTTGTCTGTGTGTGTGTGTGTGTGTGTGTGTGTGCTCATGTATGTCTGTCTTCTTTCCTTCAGATTATTTTTATTTATTGTTATCCTTATTATTGTTATTATTATTTTTGTATTTTTAGGGAAGGGTCTACAGATTACTGAGGTTCTCACAAATATATCAGACTTGTAGTGCTCGGCCTGTTTACAGCCTCCCAAGAGCTGGGATTGCAGGTGCTTGCCACCACAGCAAGTCTCAATTGCCATCTCAGGGCTTCCTGGGATGGGGCCAACATGGCAGGCCCAGGGATCAAACCCTGGCCCCTGCGCCTGCTTGAAGGTGCTTTAATCCTCTGAGCTACTTGGCCAGGCCCTTCAGATTATTTTTAAATGTATAAAACATTAACCATGTTTCTTTAATAAGAACTATTTGGGCCTGGGGGGAAAGCTTAGTGGCATAGTGCAATAATGGCAGGCACAGAGTCCTGAGTTCAATTCTCTATGCTACAAAAAGCAAACAAACAAACAAAAAAATCTTCATCTGTCAGATTTTTAGAAAATGTACTAAATAGATTTTTTTCAGTTGCAGAAGCTTAATTTTAATTTTATTTTATTTGCTCTTAGCAGGTTTTACAGTTGACTAGAAAACTTTGAAAGAGCAGTGCTAATCAAACCTGCAGAACAAAATAAATAAACAAAAAGCCAGAATGACTGAGTCAAATGTAGTTCCTAAATATTTTAAATATTGTATCTGTAGTAAATATGAGCAGACTTTTTGTCTTTTTTAAAGATGTATTTCAGTACAGAGTCTAGAGGTCTCACTATACAGATCAGACTTGTAGTGGTCCTGTTTTCGGCCTCACAAGCACTGGGATAACGGAAGCATGCCACCAGACCCAGTATCCACGCTCCCCTGGGGATGGGAATGGCACGCAAGGACCGAACCCCTGTCCCTGCACCTATCTAAGCAGGCACTGTAGTTCTCTGAGCTATCTGGCCCACCATGTCATTATTTGAATAATACAGTAGAGAAATCATTAGCATAGCTTTTACAGTATGTTAAGTATTATAAGTAATTTAAAAGTATGAGGAAAAATGTGTATATGTTACATGCAAATGTGATTTCAGTTTGCAAAAAGGATGTGTATCACTGTTTATGGAGAGAGTCTTGGAGGAAACATGACACAGGAAAACTGTCTTTCCCACTTCCTAGTGCAGCTTCTCTCCTCTAACAGTATTTCTAGCCCTCTTCTCTCACTTAACCTCATTATGTAGGAGTAGAACATTTTTTTCGCAATATGAAAACCTTGACTTGACTCCTAAATAGAGAAAGCTTGAATATGTAATCAGTTCCCCACTGAACTTACCTGAGAATCCCTGACTTCTTAGAAATTCTAGAAAAAATTTAAAAAATCTGTATCTATATTTATCCATACCTGCATTTATCCATGTATCTTCTTTTAGAAGAAAAAACAAACATGCCTTACAGGTTTTAAAATAATGTACAGTAGAGGACAATATGAATATATATATATATTTTTGTAATATCAGGACTCTATAGTTCAATAAGAGGGCAATCATGAGAAACTTTTTGATGTCAGGGGTAGCTAGGGACTGATATTTCAGGAAATCCGGCCAGCCTCACAAGTAGGGAGCCAGTTCTGTTGTGATGTTTAAGTTCCATTTTAAAGACCTCCTTTCTCTGAAATAGCTCCCACACTGGTGCTTGAAACCTCTACAAGATATCTTAAGCCCTAAAGATTTTAGTCTTGACATTTCCCTATTAAATTGAAATTGCTTTACAGGATCTAGCACCATAGGAAGCCCTCGCTAACACCTGATCAGGGATTGTTTTCTGATCTGGAAGATGGCTAATTAAGTGAGATAGGTCCTCCGGGAAGGTTCACGGAGGATGGCGTTCATATATGGAAGAAAGGAACCCTAACTGAGAAGGCAGGATACTAAGGAAAATGTAGTCAAAGTGAAATTTGTCTTAGGGATACATGTTTTGGAAGGTGGTTCTTCTTTCTTTTTCTTCATTAAATTATTGATGCTTAATCAAGGCTGTGGATCAGAAGCATAGGGGAGGAATGTTCAAACCATGTCCTCAACTCTCAAATTGCCTGGACACTTCACAATAGCTGGTGAGTACCAGTCTGCAGTATTCTCAAACTCTCTCAAAGCAGTTCTATTCCATGCATCATGGCTATAAAATGCAAGCAAGTGAACCACCTTGAGCTCAATTCCACCCAACAAGTATTCATTGAAAGTTTACTCTAGAGAAGGTACAAATGTTAAGGTAACACAGAAAAGGCAGATGACTAGAAATTAGACTTATTTTCAAGAGGATTTTAACTACCAGGAACAATAAATCATGAAGATTAGAAAACAAGGCATAATCAATGATGCAGTATGAAATGTGACAAATACAAGTAAAGGAGATTATTATTCTTAGAGGGAATGTCCAAGAAAGCTCCTGAGCATGCATTCTGGCTCCTCCTTCGTTCCTCTGCTTTCTCCTGCTGCTTCACAGAGGAACCCAGTCTACTATCAGGGGTTTGGATAATATTGAGGTATCAGCCTAATATTAGAGGGCAGGAGTAGATCAAAGTCTTATTTATGTATTTTTATTTAGTACTACTAGGAATTGAACCTAAAGTATTTGCAATGAAAAGCATCCCCAGTTTTTTCTAAAAGTACTTTTGTTGTCTTGTGTGGCTTTGTTTTGCTTAGGCAATGACTCATTAACTCTGTGTGGTCCAGGCTGAGAACAAACTCTTGCTTGAGCCTTTCCTTGTGCTGGGATTCAAACAAGGGCCACCCTGCCTGGCTGAAGTCGCTTATTCTTATACAGGGGTCCCATCAGAATAGCCAGGTATATGGTCTTGTACTACAGCTTCTATTACTGTTTTCACCCTACCTGTGTAGCAGTGTGTACTCAGCTAAGCCTTGGGATCCTTGATAGCACCTACAGATGTTTGCTTGGCTCTGAAATGGAAGAATGAGTCCAACTTTAGCCCTATCCTTTAAGTACACATGAGCCATTCAGAAAGGAAACTTCTTTTTGCCTTCTGAGGCTGTGCTATTTTCTGGCTCCCTATTTATTGCTTTTTAATGAATGAGGTTTTATGCTATCAGCCACACTGCAACCGTGCTTGCAGTTTCCTAACTATGCTGTAGTCTTTGCATGAGTTTTCTAAAGACCAACTTGACTGCATGTCCCTGAATCCATAAGCACAGTTCTGCCATCGGCTGGGTGTTTTTCACAAGCACTTCCAAGTTCTTCCATTATAAATCTTCCCTTCGGTGCCAGGAATGAGGGCTACATGAATGAAATGGATGAGATCTTCAGGTGTGGGGACTCCAGCAACAGTGTTTTAGTTTGCGACAGAGTCAAGAGTCTAGAAGGAAGTTATTTGGTTGAAATAAATTTATTTCCGAACACAGCCTAGCAAACAGTAAAAGTAAAGTATTCTCTCTTAATACGTTCTACTCCTAAGGGTTCCCTAAATCTCTACAGCATAATACAATTGCGTCTGCTCAGCCACCTAGTAAATATTCTCTGTTTGCAAGCGCTTTGTAAGCAGCTACCAATATTTAATCTTGGGATAATGTCTTCTTGGTGTGAAAACTCCCAGAGTATTGTGAACAGCGTAAATGTAAATTATCTGTTGCAGAAAAGAAAATTGGCTTCTTCGAATCTTGTGTGTTTGTAACTGAAGATTGGAGGACAACATTGAGCTAGAAGGTCACAGCTGTTCAATTAAACCCATAAGCAAAACACTGGCCACAAGGATAGTAAGAGCAATAATGGATAAAAATAAAAATAACTATCAGTGAAGCCAGAGAGATAGCTCAGTGTCTTAAGCACCCTCCAGGAAAGCATAAGGTCCTGCGTTTGATTCTCAGTGTCAATAGATAGATAGATGATAGATAGATAGATAGATAGATAGATAGATAGATAGATAGATAGATAGATTAGATAGTTGAGACATAACTATTGGTAATGGAATATAATTTTGACAATTATTTCACATTAATAATTAAGAAGGCTATTACTTTGAAATATATGGAAATAAGCCTCATATCGTAGCTGGCAGATTTTGGTAAAAAGTTAAAGTAGCTTAAGTGAATTTCTAATATCTATATTTTGTACCTCCTTTTTATCAGTAAGAAGGAAAAAAATGTTTATTTTTATTTTGTGTTCCTATTATAGTTAATGATGACCAGTAGATTTTTAAAATATGTTGGTAAGCACCTCTCTTTTTGGACTCTGAATAAAGATTTTAAGTAGGCAGAAAAGATTTCCTTTTAGAAGTTATTCTTCTCAGTTGCAGCTGTGAGTGTCTCCCAAGTTTTTGCCCCTTGGTGCAGTCAGCATGTTTTAGCTCCCTATCTGTTCCTGCCATCATTAAAGGTTTTCTTTTGCTCATTTTTGGCAGAAATATTGACATGAACTGGCTTGAATATGGGGTAGAGGCCTGAAAAGAACACCAGGATGTCTGGATGTGATTGCAGTGAGGGTTCAAATGAGGCCACTGAAATCCAAGTCTCAAGGCCCTCCACCGTGTGTGTGCGGATTTGCTCATCAAGTAGCTGCCCTTTATGTACTTGAATGGCTGTAGTAACTCCACATTCCTGACTCAAAGCATGTACCTCAGAGGCTCTTCTTTCTAAAAGCCCAACTGAATGTTTCTTTGATCTCTTTTGATCTCAAAGAACTACTTGTCCTATGCTGAACCCATCAATGTTCCTGGGAAATGAGTATTCCAAAGAGGCTAAGACAACACCATAGATGATGGAGAATTTTTGGCTGATGAAAAGAATTAGAGAGCAGATTTGTCATGGGTGACATGGACAAAAGTTCCCAGTAGGAGGGAGAACTGATGTTGAGAGGCAAAATACAAATGTCTTTGTAGGGCTCCCTGAAAAAAAAATGTGCATGATAGCTCATGTCATTAGATGCTGATGTACGTAGAAAACACTGGGTAAATCTCAGGACCACTTTATCTACCAGTATGTAAAGACTCCCTTCAAGCTGAACTGTGAGAATACCTGGGATTATAGACTAACTTGATAAGCAACTTGCTCACCAAAAGTCAGTGACATTTACCCATGAGTAGAATTGATAGCATCTCTGTTTTAGTACATCAAAAGAATGACAGAATAATTTCTGAAAATGCACTTGAGGTTCGGCTAAATAATATACTTCTTAAAGAAACTTAAATCCCTCTTTTCTCTATCTTTTCCACCACACTGCCCATTTCCTAATATTCTTTACTTAGAAGATTTTGAAGGATTCCTAAGTAGTCGGCACTGCAGTAGGAGTTTGGATATCAAACAGGAATAATCCAGATCTTTATCTTTAAGGAAAATGTAAATTGTGCTAATTTAGTCTGATAAGTGCTATAAAAAGAGAAATAATGAGTGTATAGGAACAGCTTGTCTACTACTTTCCATTGCCCAAAGAAGACTTCTTCTGAACTTCTCCAAATGGTAGAGTTAGTGACCTCCTGTACTTCCAAAGAGCCATGTTCATGTTTCAATTTATCTCAGGCTATTTTAAATTTCTTTTATATCTTTGCCAACCAGAGCAATTACCAGCAAAACAATCAGTTAAGCACTATGAATTCTGGAAGGACAGGATTGGAAGTATAATTTCCATCAGCTAAGGCTGTAGCTTTTCCTGCAGTTTCTTACAGTGGTGAAGGAATATTTTAATCCAAGCATACATTTTCATCATAAGAAGGACTATTGGGAAGCACTGAATGTATTCAGTAGTTTTGTGTTCATGCAAGAAATTTGTAGGTACCCTCTGTACCTTCCCTACACACTTTCTGTGCTGTTTCTCCCTGCACACTACCAAAAGCAGTAATCAATTTCCAATGCGTGAGCTACCTGACTGAAAATTCAAGCAACAAATATAAAATAAAAGAGAGACTGCATTTTCTTTCCTTGGCTGCCGATTCCTTTCTCATTTTCACACATACGATGAAAAGTTACACAAGATAGTCTCTAATGTCCTATTGAAATCCAATTATTCTAAAACAGGCTTTAGAAAGATTTGATGGTGGTAATTTAGGAAGGAGTGAATATTGATTATGATTTTAAATTGTTATACTGTGTTTTTACTCAAGTGCATTGCAAATAAAATTCACTGAAAAATCACTAAAGAAGATATAAGACATACCCTCTTCAGTCAAATACTCAGGATAAATTCCTTTTTGGGAGGAATTTTAAAGAAAATCATACAGATATACACAATTTTAACACTGATAAAATGACTATGTGCCAAGCCTAGGTTGCCAGGAGATATATATCTTCATGTTTCATTCATTCATTTCATTCACTATATTTACTGCATTCTACAGAGGCCTATTGAAAGTCGTTTTTCATTCTTCAAGTTGCAAAAGCATATTCCTTCTACAATTTTTTTTTTTCATTTTGCAGGAATGAAGATTAATTAGTTACTTTGATATTTACACCTGAGACCTTAAGCATTTTGTGTCAACCATTTGTTCTTCTAAAATACACTTTCTACTGATGGCTTATAAGAGGATGTTTTCTGCATGTCACTCTGCTTGCAAGGTCATTCCATCGTCAAGTTTGTTGCTTATTCCCTGGAAGCATATAAAGCTATCTCTAGCATAGCTCATTCCAGGAGTTTCCCCTTTTATCACATCCCTCACACATTAAAATTTTTGCACAGCATTTTGCTGTTCTTTCAATATTTTGTATTGTGGTGTCTTAGACATTTGTGTGTGTATGAGTTAATTTCACAGGGCGAAGAGTTTTTGTGTCATAGACTTTAGTGCAGTGTCTTATATATAACTACTGTCAAGGTACTTTGGAAATAGATGCCTGAAAATAAGTGTCACTGATTACATACTAGATGGCTCAGTAAACACAACCAACAATTGACTGTCTTTTGATTATGAAATTAAGATTGAAACTGTTTCTAAGAAATATACATATATATATATATACATAAAATATACATATTTTCTTTAATGTATCACATATAATTAAGATGCAGTGTGACGACCTACAATTATTTTCTTTTCTAATCTATATCATATCATCTTCTTTAAAATAATTTGAATTGCAGGTTTTCCTTTTGTTTGGTGGCTTCATTTTTCCAGCCTACTTTATTGTGGTGCCGAATAATATTGCCTTCATTATGTCCCCTAAATCTTGCAGACTTTCAAATTATGACTGAAGAATTAATGACAACAGTTAGCAGCTAGCAACTACTCACCACTGTGAGGGAGCTTTGCAGGCTCACAGGGGGCTCACAAATGAGCGAGCCACACGCTATGGCACACAGCTTGTCCCCTGGTGATAGGCCTGTGTGGTCAAAGACATTCAGAACATATATTGTGCTTTAGAAATATATCTCTCTATGTATCTGTTTATATGTGTAATACTATACACTAAAGCCTCAATTTGTAAGGGGTTTTATTTAATGTTTGAATTTACCGTAAGTATATTTTACCTCTGAGAAAGTTTTAAAATTGCCTCAAATCAAAATGGATATAAATTCATTCTCAAAAAAGTGAAAGAAGATTTTTCTACCCTACACTGAAATTAAGCAAAAGAAATCCCTATTGTCAAAATGTATCTATTTTTATGAATATTAATTGATGAAGTCTTGCTAAAAGCATACCACATGAAGAAAACTTCTAGTTAAGACTTGTGCAGATTTTGGAAGTTAAAACATTTCTTTCTAGAAAAAGAACAAGGAATAGAGTGAAACAAGAAATACAATGTAAAAAATGAGATAGAATTTAGTCTAGCAACTGAGAAAAAATTCTAAAGTCAAGTGCTAATATTCTTCTTGAGACATGGTTATAAAAAAACTGTAGAAACCTTATAAAGCATGAGTTCATTATCATCCCTCCTTTCTTCCTTTATAATTAAATAACAAACCCAATGCTTATGGTTACCGTTTAATAAAACATTCATTCATTCCATCATCAAAATAGTTTTTGAGAAATCCACATGGTTATAAATGCCAGAGGCATCATAATGAACAAAATTGTCAAAATCACAACACCTCATATCTACTTATCTTTTATGTACTTAATTCATCGAAGAGAATTTTTGTGCATAGATTTGTTATATTTTTCCAACAGCACACCTTTAAAATTGAGAAAATCATATTGCCTACTTCACACTTCTCAAACAATGAAGTACTGCCTGTAATACAATTTGTGACCTTAGTTGGACAGTACCCAAAATCATTATAGGCCTATTGTCTTTAGTGCATGACACAGAACTTACCAGGAAATAGGGAGCAGTTATGATCTAGTGAGCTAGATTGTCTGCATAAATTTATTTTTTTATCCAAAGCCTCCTAAAGGATTTACATTATTTAAAAAGTAATTTCAAAAATCTGACTCATCCACATGACGGACACTGACAAAGGATCTACAAACTGCAGTATAGGGTTTCAGGGTAAATCCTGAGGGGATTTGACTGACCCTGTCAGATTCTAAAGTCACATTTCTTGTTATGTAGGTCTTGGTTTATCTTGGTCTTAACCAACCAGCAAAAAAGTATAAAAATGAGGTATAAAAAGTAAAGCTATATTAATATGCTGAGCTATAAAAGGCTCAAGTCAATAACTTCTGACATTGCCTGTCTTATGAATCACCCACTATTATTATGGACTAGTGGACTATATTGGATTATTTTGCTGAATTTACACAGCTATAATATTTAAATGGCAATGGAATACCCATCTCTGACAAAACTAAACAATGAAAAAGGTGATACAAATGAAAGACCACTTTGTATGTGTATATAAAAATTAGTTAGGGTAGATATACAGGTACTTTCTGTCAATTCAATGAGAAGAAAGATTTGTATGTACTAATAATGATTGGACAAGATATCGTCTGCATATTGTACTATGAATAAACACTAGGAAGACAACAATATGCAATGTATTAACTGTTGAAACTGTCCTACTAATTGGATTTGAAAGTGTCTCACGGCTGTTTCTCAATAAAATTAATAATAAACAACAAAAATCTGTTCTAAACCTCATGTAAAAAGAAAGTGAAATGAACCTAATGAAAATATTTTTTAAAATTTTAATAGCTGGGAAAATACTGTTAAACATTTTTATGCTAAGAAAAGCATTCATACTAATTTATCAATAATCTACTACTAATTAACTTCAATTTGCTGAAGAGTTTCCAGAAAACATATTTCTATATTACTAAGCATAGAAGTTAAAAACATAAAAAGTCATCAAAATACGACATACAAGAAACTTGATCTGAGAAGACTTTCACATTAATTGTTTACTGAAGTTTAAATTTCATGTTAATTTTTTATTTCTGTTTAAATACATGAGTATATGAATTATTGCACTGTTACTTGTCAGTTTAATCATAAAAAGGAAAACAAATCATTTTCTAATTTTTAAATTTTAATATATATATATATATATATATATATATATATATATATATATATATATATATTCCATACAAATTTGCCTTTGCTCTTCCACCCATTTGCTTTTGGATGGGACACTTAGGTTAATTCTAAGTCTTGACTTTTGTAAAGAGTTAAGATCTACGTATTTCCGTATTTGTTACATTCTATAGCAAATACAAGGCCACAGTTTACATTTGGATATAGTTATTGACATATGCTGTGTTATGCATAAATATTAAGAGATTGAATATCATGTCAAATTACTTGAAGTTAGATGTTCACTTATAGATTTAATCATTCATGTATATATATATTTATATATATATATATATAAACAGGGGCTCCCCTCTGTGCCTCAGTGTGTCCACTCCCTGTGGGACAGGATGTTAGTGGTACAGAATTGTTACATCTTTCCTTTAAAACTACATTAAGGTATCCTTAATTTGTGTGTGTGTGTGTGTGTGTGTGTGTGTATCCATAATAAATAAAGAATGAAACAATGCAAAACTAAAACATTAAAAACTAACATTGTATGATGAAACTCAAAATTTGACCTTTTTAAACCCCATCATTGAAGAATTAAATATTTGTATTAAGTTTCCTTTATAAGACATTTGCCTGCATGCTGTGCGGCTCTTATCTTTCTAAAGCGAGATGGGGCCATCGGGTAAATCCATGCCCCAAGCTCACCAGTCGCAGGATCTGTTCTTCCAATCTTGTGTCCCTGGCGTCCCTACTTACTACAATCCCATCATTTTGTTTAGGCCTGACCCGGGAAGACGTCACAAGGGTTGCTCAGTCAGAAGCAGAGAGGTTCACAGGAATGTATGTTTTATTTTTCACTGGCTTCCTTTCAATTGGTTCTCCTCTAGTTAACTTTTACCAGGCATAAATAACAACCTGCATATACTAGAAAAATCTAACACACATTAGACATTCTCTGAAATGCTTGGCTGATTTGGTTTCATTGGTTCCTTGGCCCCACTTCTGTATTTCACAATATTTCTCACAAAGATGTGATACTGTATTGTTAGAAAGATCCTCTCTTTCTGGGATTCATCTCATTAATTGTTTTCTGAAGCTGAGTCAGAGACAGATGTATAAATTTCCTATTCCAAATATTGTAAGTTTTTCATCCCATCAACTGTTTAAATTAGAAAATAAGACACATTGACGTACTCTATTTTCCCATAACAGACCGATCACACTGCAATATGTAATCATTACCACTGAAACTGGAAAGTTTATTTATCAAGTAAACTTTAAATGTGTTTAGCTAAATCTAAATTATGTTTACTAAATTAAAACACAAATATATACTCATATATGCTAATTCAAAAAATCACACTAAGCTGTGTCAGAACTTGGTTTGCTTGAGTTTTATAATTATCCTTACATCTTTATACATTTTTAGACTTGCTCTTGTTTTGACTAGGTAAAATTTCCACCCACTCATATTCATGATTTCTTTTAAAACTACATTAAGGCATCCTTAATAAATCTGGTGAACTTTAAATTAATTCTGACCACCACTGTTTTGTTATTTCTACAAGTTTGATATCAAAGTCAGCCAGGTGACTGTTCCAGGATTACTTTGTTATTATCTTTTTTATCCAATCATGTCTGAATATCTATACAATAAACTCATGAAGATCAACAAATATATTTCTATTTCATTACTTATTCATTTATAACTATTTCAGTTTCATTTAGACACCCAAGCAGATTATTATCTATGATTACTTGTTTTAACAGCAACAAAACAAATGATCACAAGTTGTGTGAATTTTAATATTTGGGATTAAGACCTATGAAAGCAAATAAAAGAGAAAAAGACAAATCAAAGACATGCTGGGGACTCCTGCTTTTGCAGGGCATAACAGAAAGGATGACTTTGTCTCTACTATATAATTTTGGGCATATGAAATTATGATTGATTGATTGACTGATTGATTGACTGATTTTAATGTATTTAGTAAAGGGTCTCACTACACAGATCAGACTCGTAGTGATCCTCCTGTTTTCAGCCTCCCAAGAGCTGGGATTACAGGTGCATGCCACCCTGCCCAGTCTTAACCACCATTTCAACCCACCCCAGGGGTGGGGCTAGAACAGCAGGCCAGGGATCCAACCCCTGTCTCTACATTTGTCTGAGCAGGTGCTGTAATCTGCTGAGTTGTCTGGCTAGCTGAAATTTTAAATATATATAAATTTCAAACTCTGGCAGAAAAACTGAGGGAGGAGCAACAGAAGGGTATTTCTGTCTGCACGGATGATACACCGGGAGCTCTAGTTCTCAGGCATCTTTGCATGCATGAATAAATGAAAAGCATCTTCCAGATATCTGTTGACCCAGGTAGCCTATCTCACACTTGGGAATAGACTGCTTCTTTCTGCCTCTCAACACACAACTGAGAAAAATATTGCAAACCTAGCTGCCTGGGCTGCCCTTTAAGGGTGTTATTTCTGTATGTTGCAACTGCAAAAGAGCTTTTCATTCCTGTGTCACAGGCTGAGAACTCAGAGTGCCTCTAGGTCTCTGTGAAGAACTCTGCTTTCAAGGCTGCTGGCTTTCAGGCCACAGGAAAGCAATGGCTCCACTTACTGCCTAGTGAGAAGAGACCTCCAGGTCCCTGCAGTTAGAATAAAGATAGCACGTGCTTAGGTGGAAGTTGGGGTGGCAAGAGTGGACTGCTGTATGTGGATGAGGTGTGGTTAGTGGTCTCAGTGGCTTCAATAGTGATGAGTGGATACATTTTAACAGGTGACTTTTGGGAAGACTATAAGTATTATTTTTACTATTTATTTTATTGGAACATTAGATAGATAGATAGATAGATAGATAGATAGATAGATAGATAGATAGATAGATAGATAGATAGACAGACAGACAGACAGACAGACAGACAGACAGACAGACAGACAGACAGACAGGCAGGCAGGCAGGCAGGCAGGCAGGCAGGCAGACAGACAGACAGACAGACAGACAGATAAACAGAGACGTAAGATTCACTACAGGAAATTTGTACCTGGATGTGATATTACTTGATTTTTAAAAAATTTTTCCCATGCCCTAACCTGCCCTACTGGTGATGGAATGAAGATCAAATAAATATCTGTACTAGCCTAATTGTAGCACTATTTATCTAAGTGAATTATGGAAGCAAACTAGGAATTCACTGTCAAATGAATAAATAAAATATGATTATCTATCTATCTATCTATCTATTTATCTATCACCTACTTACCTATCTGAATTATTCAGCCATTAGAAAGAAAATAATGCTGCTAACTGAAGAAAAATGAATAAAACCGAAGATGTTAAATGTAATAAGCCAGGCACAGGGTGGCAAACACTACTTGTCATATGTGAAAACAAAAATAATGATTATAAATGCAAAAAATAGAATAGTGACTACCAGTGTCCATAGGGGAGCATAGAAGGCATGTACAAGGAAGTTTAATAACAGACACTATAATATGTTTAGATGAACGCAAATGGTTTGTGGAACTACAGGGTGGCTCAAATTTATACTCATCTATTATTTTATGAAGAAGTAACTAATAAGGTCATGAAAATCCTTATCAATCTAAGTAGATGATTATAGCCTATATGTGTATATTGAATTATCACACTGTATCCCATAAGTATTAGAGGCCCACAGGTTATCTCAGTTGTTTTAAGCACCTGCTTGGGCAAACTCAGTCAGGTGCAGGGGACTTTCGTTCAATCGCAGCTCCACATGCTGCACCAGACCTGCCCTTAAGGCAGCCTCAACAAGCCAAAACACAAAACAAAACAAACAAACAAACAAACATACAGACAAAAAACCCAAAGCAAAACAAAAAAGAATCCTTTTCACATTTAGGGCTGGTCAAATAGCTCAGAGAATTTAAGCACCTGCTTAGGCAGATGCAGGGACGGGGTTCCATCCTGGGGCATGCCATGCTGGCCCTGTCCCTTGGGCGCACTGAGGCAGCAACTGAGAGTGGACGTGGTGGTGTGAGCCTGGAATCCCAGAGCTTAGGAAGCTGAACACAAGTGGGACTCTTTGAGCCCGATCTACGTAGTTAGACCATGTACAAAATACAAACAAATAAAAAGTACCGATTAAAATCAATAAATATTAAAAAAGTTAAAATTTAAATTGTTAAGATTAAATAATTTTATAAGTAAAAGACCTAAAAAGTTTATATATACATGTGTGTAAATACAATTTTGCATATATTTTAAATATACATATGTACATATTTAATTTGTATATATAATACATTCACATATGTATTCGTATACAAATGTACACACCATATAAACACATACATTTGCAATCTTTGGCAAAACCATGGGTAGAACAGAATACATAAAAAATGAAATATAAATTATAGTGTAGTATACAAGTGGGGATAGTTAATAAACAACATTACTACCTCACTTAATTATATATTTCCTTAAATTTTTCTTGACTAACTTTCAATATGAATCTATGCAGAGATAGATCTCTAAGAGGTAACAAACTGAAATAATCTTACAAGACCAGAGCCTTCATTTGATAGTGCTGGTGGCTTTATAAAAGAAGAAAGAAAATGATTCATAACATATGAATGATATGTGTTAGCAAATCAGGACAGAGCTCTTGCCAGGGCCCTACTGTCTGGAGTCTAACCATTGTAGCACCACCATCTAGAATTTACATCCTACTAAACTTAAAACACAGTCTAGTGCTATTTTGTAATGGCAGTGCAATTAAGCACCATCAGGAAAAATTTTTAGCACTGAAAAGTAAGAATGAAAGCTTACTATATGCTACTGGCTATTTGAATTACAAAGGTTCAGAAGATAAAGGGTCATGTAAATAATACAACCACATTAGCTAGATAACAAGCACATAAAAATTAGAATACAGCATAGGATGGTACCTGAAGGGGATTAGGATAGAATTTTGCTAGGGAAGTCCTTGGAAAAGTTACAAACCATATACTTTCAGTCATTCCTTTGTCATGGGGTCTTAGTTTAACTAAATTTTTGGTGTGATGCATTGAATACAAGTAATGTAGATTCTGAAGTTGGCCAAAAGATTCTGTGATGTAGAAACAATGGCAGAGTTATAGAAGCCATCTCTGATGGCTTTTGAAAATGTGATATTATTTAATTGTTGGTATATTTTGGTTCATTTCAATCTTTTGCAATATTTCTAGACTCACTGCATTGAAAAAAATATTCAATATGAAAGACAGGCACAAAGTAGTAGCCATAGTAGTAGACCATTCAGGAATGTTCCATTCTTAGAAAATTTCAGTTTTCACCACCATTGGATATGTTTCTGGCTTACTTTGCAAAGAAGAGTTTGAAGTAAGACGTGCTCTTCATCATGAGAAAAAGGCAAACTCTTCTGTATATTTCACTTTGCACAATCTTTGCCTCCCTCAACAACTCTTTCACCTTTACTTTTCTTTCATTTATCTTAACTTCAGGAGTTCATCCCTTGATGTTAAGAGACTGTGTTGGATTGTGTCTTCGAGTTCAGGCACCTACATTAGTTGAATGACAATGGAGTGCTCATCTTTAGCAGGTGTAGACAAAGGAAGAGGTATAGAAAGGAAGAATCATGATGTGTGTGCATGGACAGTACAGTTGGAATAGATAACGCCATGCTTCTACATAATTCTATGAGAGGCAAGATTTGCACTAATGGTGTTTGGACAGGATATTATTTCTGCTTCTAGTACTATGGACAACCACTGGGAAAATAACAAGGTAGAAAGTATTAATTATTGAATCTTTGATGTAATTCAGGTATAAAAAATAAGATACACAAACAGCTACACTCTCTTAATTTACTGATAAGAGACATCTGCTATAATGTCTGTAAGTATAATATCATGTATGCACCTTCTATGATACCAAAACATTATGAAAATAGTTTGCAATGCATTAATTTATCAAATCCATCTTGTCAAGGTCTCTTAAAACTGTCTCATTGATATTTGTACTTCAATAAAATAAAAATTAATAAAAAACAACTTATCAATAGTAAAACAAAGAGAGAGACCATAAGAGATGAACTTCTTGCCCAGATTTTTCAGCTTGCTGTTCTCTTAGCCTGAGTTTTTAATTCCTCTAATTTATATATCCAAATTTGAGCTAAGTTAGCAGGTTAAGTATATCATCACTATCCATTTTGTCTCAATTTAATTTTGTCTCCCTATCACTTACACATTTCTTATCTTCTATGCTATATTATATTGATGGCACTTACTTGCTCCAAATATACAATGACAATTACTGTGGTCATTACTCTGCATGTCTCTTGGCTCACAAAAGTATTTGCCAGCAGTAGATCTGCACAATCTGAAAATGCTTTCACCTAATCTTTTAATAATTATTTTACATTGTGATTTTATACATTAATATGCCTGGTGTGCAGGTATTAATTCGTTCTGTCTGTTAAGTTTTAGTTCAAAAATGATAATTTTGGGGTATGTTGCACAGTGTCAGAATTGCTGCCTAGTGTATTCAATCCTTGATTCCTCAAAAACTTAAAGAATAAAAAAGAATTCAGTATAAGATTGCTACAAACACTTCCCTTTTCTTGATCAATGATATAGCTGATCGTTTCCATAGAGTAGACTCTTGAACAAAGTTACAAAAACAAGCTACTTTCCACTCACTGTCAAGACCTATAGCTAAGAGGTAGGATTCTCAACACAGTTTGAAAGCAGTGCTAAGGGTCATCAAATGCTCATAAAAGTTACCACAAAACTTGTATTCAAGCTGGGCGTGGTGGCTCATACCTATAATCCCAGCACTTGGGAGGCTGAGGCAGGAGGATTGCTGTGAGTTCGAGACCAACCTGAGCTACAAAGTCAGCTGAAGGCCAGCCTGAACTGCATAGTGAGATCCTGTCTCAAAAAGACAAAAAAACTTGTGTATTCAATCTTTTTCCATCATCATAAAAGTGAAATAGTGAAAATAATAGACTCGTTATGTTTCCTTTTCTGATTTTTTTAATTAAAACACACATCTATTTTCTGATCTGCTCTGACTTTTAAGAACTTCTTTAAAAGTTTGGTCTGACATTAATTTTTAAATAGAAATATAGTTGACTAATTTTTTTCCATTTATTTTTATTTTATTAAAATACAAATGTCAATCAGACAGTTTCAAAACACCTTATTGATTAATTTTAACTGAAATCAACATATCTCAGTGTCTCATCAAATTTTCTTGCAAAAATTTGTTTTGAATAAAAACAAAACTTGAAGCAACTCCATCATATGTTTTTCTTTCTTCTAAGATATTATTTATGTTTATTTTGATTTTTATCTGTAGCTGCACTATGTTTAGCAGTAAAAAAATTTTAGTATGACAACAAAATGAATAAAAACATTATCTTTGAAAATAATAAAATAAATCCTTTGCTATTATAATCCAAGGAAGAAATAAGGCTTAGGCAGAAAAAAAAAAAAAAAAAAAAAAAAAAAAAAAAGAAAATGGCAAGTATTTTGTTTTTAACTGTTAACTTATGTAGCAACTTATATAATAAGTATAGAAACAGTTAACAACATAGATCTGAAATGTAGTTTCTAGGAAGAAATCACTAGAAAAATCCAAATTAATAACATTTTTTTCCAATAGAAATAAAAGGCCAAAAATCGTTACTTTAGCAAAAATAATATAATTAATGGAGAATCAAGCAAAACCAAGAAACAGGTAGCTACGTGCATAGAAAAATTTCTCAATAAAGTAAAAATTCAAAAGTATTAACTCCTAAACTACAACTTGCTCCTGCTTTGGGCTGTAGGGAGGCAGCTCATGTGTCTGGGACACCCCAAAGTTAGGACTTTTCTTTGCACACCTAAAGCTGCCTGCATTGGCTCTGCACGTGTCGTCATGACGCAGAGTGAGTATGTTGAATTACACTATAAATGCTATGGGTACCACTTGGATTACCATGAGAAAGAAAGAAAGTCAAGAGGCTCCTGAATGTTCAAAGAAGGCAAAAAAAAAAAAAATATTGGCTTAAAGCAAAGCTCTACCACAAACAGCACCATGCAGAGAAAATACAAGAGAAAAAGACTACAAGATACTTGAAAAGAGAAACACCAAACCAAAGAATGATGAAAAGACTCCACAAGGAGCAATACCTACCTACCTCAGGACAGTGTCATGTACAAGTATCTTTCAACATGATTAAACGAAAAAGAAAAGAAAAGGTGGGAAAATGGGGAGTTCCTCTGCCCAAAGTTCATGCCCAAGGAGAAACAGAAGTATTAAAAGTTATTTGAACTGGAAAGAAAATAAAGAAGGCATGGAAGAGGCTGGTTACTAAAGTCTGCTTTCTTGGAGATGGCTTTACAGGAAAACTACCTAAATATGAAAGATTTGTTAGGGCAATGGGCTATGTTTTAAGAAGACTGATGCAACATGTCCTAAACTGAAAACCACCTTTCAATGCCAATACTTGGTGTGTGAAAGAATCCTTCATCATCACTGTATACAGCTTTGGATGTTATCACCAAAGGAACAGTGATTGAGGTGAACGTGAGCGAGTTGGGCCTTGTGAGACAAGGAGGCAAGGTTATTTGAGGTAAATATGCACAGGTAACCTACAATTCTGAAAATGATAGATGCATCAACGTAGTCTTACTAGTTTGACAAATGTTTCATACAGTAACATCTTACACTTATTGAAGAAAACTAATTAAATTGTATAAGCATTAAAATGGCCCAGCTTTACAAATTGGTCTTTTATTAAGGATCTGCTAAGGGTTTACATGTTACTGAGATTGAACCATTTGAAAAAGTAAACATAAGTCTTTGCATTGAAAAATGTAAAATAAAGTAATAAATTACAAAACTTTCTCAAAAGCACATTATAGAGCCTTTCCTAATAACATTGGAAGTAAAGCAAGGCTACTCACTATTTTCACTATTACTTAGATTTTATTAGAGGTATTACTCAGTTCCAGTTAGAAAAGAGAAAGCAATAAAAGGTTTTTTAATGGGCAAGAAAGATGTACAGCTAATTTTGTTTTCAGATAATACTACTGTAGATCTGTAAAACTCAAGAATCAATGGATAACGTACTGCAAAGAAGATGATAACTGAGGAAACTAGAAAATTATACAATCGAAACAAAAAAAAAATCTCTTGCCGTCAAAACAAAACCAAAAATCCTCTTACAAGATGCAGTGGAAAGGCCTGACAGGCTCAGCGTACTAAAACACCTCTTAGGCAGAGTGCTGCAGCCAGTGTCCAGTCCCCCCTATGTGTATAGACCCATTTGCATTGAGATGGCAAATGAGACTGGGCACAGCGACACGCACCTGTAACCCATTGCATGGGAGGCTGAAAGCAGGAGAATCACCACAAGTCCGATACCCAATCACACTGTAGAGCCTGTACTAAATACATTAAAAAAATAAAGATTCAATGGAATAGAAAACTACAGTATTGTAAACAGTTCACAGAACAAAAGAAACCAAGACAAACTATAAGAAAAATCAAACACCTATGCTTTTAAAAATGTAAGAACTAATTTAAACAAATGAAAAGCTATTGAACATTTTTTTAAATAAGAAAAGTTAATACACTAAATATATGAGCTTTTTCAAAATTTGATTGACAGGGCTGGCAAGATAGCTCAGTGGTCTAAGGTGTCTGCTTAGACAAGCTTAGGCAGGCATAGGGGACTGCAGTTCGATCTCTGGCAACACATGCTGTGCCAGCCCTGCCATCTAGGTAGACTGAGCCAGTGAAAAGAAAAAAATAATAAATTGAATTGACAAAATTAAAACATTTTCCATAGTGAAAATTAATGCAGTTTGAGCTTAAACATAAACCAAAGCTAAAGAATGGGAAACCCAAAAATTTAGCTGGGAATTCCCTGAAAACAAAACATAAATTGACCATATTAATCAGTGATTCCTCTCCTAGTGATATATTAGGATAAATTCATGTGAGGGTTTCATGTGTGAATGTTCACAGAAGCCTTATCTACAGTAGCCAATATATGAACACAATCCAGATACACATGAGCCAATAAATGAATAGGAAATGTGATATATTTATATGGAGTATTACTTGGTAACAAAAACTTCTCTATTTATGAGTGCTACATAATCATTGAACTTAAATGTTAATTTTGTTCAGGTGAAAGAAGACAAGATAAATTATCAAATATTGAATGACCTTATTTATATAATATTTTCATGATGGGAAAATCTGTAAATATTAGCAATCCAGAGGTTTCATTAGGCTGGCTATAGAAGCTTGGAGTGATGTGAAATGAAAGTCAAAACTCTTATAGAGGTATTGGAAATTATTTAAAGTTGAATTTCTGTAAGGCTGGAATATTCCAAAAATTTACTAACAGTTTTGTGTAATTATATCATTAAAAATTTAAATGCTCCACTATGGAAATTCCACTTCAACAAAACTGTGAAACCAATAAAAAATATTGAAACTCTAGGCACATAACATTTGACAGTAGAGTATATAATAAAAATATCAGACTCAGGACATAGGAGAACCTGTACTGCAATATCATGAAACTCATGTGAGCTCCAAATTTTCTGAGCAAGGATATTATGGAGCCACAGAGGAAAGAGATTGAAGTTCTATAGTGTGCCTGGGGAAGAGTGACATGAAGAGAAAACTTTCTCTCAAGCTCTCACAGAGAGCAAACTGGTCAAGCATCGGCCATGACTCATCCACATGGATGACACAGACAAAGGATCTACAGAATAATGTACAGGACTACAAGATAAACCCTGAGAGGACTTCACTGACCTCATAAGAAACATAAAGTACATGTGTTGGTATATAAGTCTTGCTCTATCTAGGTCTTAACCATCCAGCAGAAAAGTATAAAAATGAAGTATATATCGTGGGGCCATAATATTAAGCTGAGCTGTAAATGGCTATGGTCGACAACTTCTTCAGATAACTCACTATTGTAGTGGAATGCTGGACTGTGTTGGATTGCGTTGTTGAGTTCAAGCACCTAAATTTGTTAAATGACAATGGAGTGCCCATCTCTGACAGGTGTAGACAAAGGAAGGGGTATAGAAAGGAAGAATCATGATGCGTGTGTATGGACAGTACAGTGGGGATTGATAACACTGTGCTTCTGCATAATCGTATGAGAGGCAAGATTTGCACTAATGGTGGTTGGGCAGAATATTATGTCAGCTTCTAGTACTATGGACAACCACTAGGAAAATGACAAGGTAGAAAGTATTAATTATTGAATCTTTGATGTAATTCAGGTATAAAAAATAAGATACGCAAACAGCTACACTCTTTACTGATAAGAGTCATATGCTATAATAATGTCTGTAAGTATAATATCATGTATTCACCTTCTATGATACCAAAACATTATGAAAACAGTTTGCAATGTAAAAAAAACCAAAAAAATAAAAATTTAAAAAATTTAAAAAATATATACATATAATAAAAATATCTTCTACCCATTTGAAAAGATACACTTTTAAGATTAGCAGAGTTGTCATTAGCGGATAGTTATATTGGAAATCATGAAAGAGAATTATATGAAAAAATAAATAAAATGATTGACATAGTATTGAATTATTATTAAAAAATAGGAATTCCTCTCCTAATTTTTTAAGATTTAGTTGAGCATAAAGAGTCAGGTAGGAACAATGGAATATTTTGACACATTTTCAAAATGGAAAAATAAACAAATTACATGGAAAATATCACAAATGGGTGTAACGAAGACAACTTTCCACTGATACAACAAATACATAGTGAAATTAACATATAAAGATCTCCTAGCAGAAAAATAAAAAAATATACTGATGTAAATGAGCAGTAGCCATAGTCAGATGGTTCACAGAAAACTCTGTAAGGGAAGATCAATTTTAGGAAAGGTTGCTGACTGTTCTTCTTAAGAAAAGCAAATGAAATGACTTTGAGCAGAGCACTCTCCCCCATCACACTGGCAATAACCCAAAAGTTCGACAGCCATTGGGAAAAACTTTCATATATTGCTTGGAGGAAAATAAAATGGTCAATCCTTTATTGGGTAAGTGAACTATTTTTTAGAAGTGCACAGATGCTATTTTATTTTCAAATAGCAGTATCAATACTAAGACTCTATTCCAATGATTGGGAACAGTTGCTGAGTCTAGGACAAAGTTGGGAGAGGCAGGGAGGGAAAGAGATGTATCTACATACGAAAGTAGGATGGTTTGGACAACTGCACTGTGGATTGCTGCTGTTCCATGGAAAGGAGCAGATAATGCTTTCATTTGTTTTGTCTCCTTTTTTTCAGTTCTTTGACTTCTTTCTCTTCTTAATTTCTTATATATTTCTCTTTTTCTTTCTCCCTTCTGCTTTACATGCATATATATGGTAATATGAACAAGCATTTTGAAGACAACACTATGCATTACAACAAATACTATGAAATTCTTATTATTCTGTTAACAGAAATATTGTATGGCTTCTATTTTTCTGTTTTTATATTACTTTTTCAATCAATAAAAATTAAAAAATACAATTCTGGATTATTTGATTCAGTTTTAGAAGTAATACCAAAAACTTGAAAAAGACTAAATATTTTTATTAAAAACAGAATAGGCAAATACACATGAGCTATGTTATACACACATATTCATGAATATTATAGCACTGTGAAAAAGAAATGATGTGTATTTTGCGTTTATGATAGTGGATCATATAGTCAAAGGTGATTCACCTTATTCCCCCAGAGGGCTTTTGGCAATGCTTAGCTTCACGTATGTTTATTTCAATGTGGGTCCCAGAGCGCGCTGAGATGGCTATTGAGATTGGGCATAGTGGCATGTGCCTGTAATCCCTGGTCCTGGGAGGCTGTAAACAGCTGAGTCATGATGAGTCTGACCTAGTAATGAGACCCTGAATATCCTGTAGATACTTCCCTGAAACACAAAATAATGATAATGATAATAATAATAATAATAATAATAATAATGATAATGATGATGGTGATGTTTCAATGCTGGGCAGGGCCCTCTTGGCTGCCTCCAGCGTTGAAATCAGTAATTCTGGCTAATCTTTCTATAATAAGGAGCAGTAGACCCTCAAAGCACAGAAATATCTGACTTGTATCATCAGAGCTGCTGAAAGGAAGGCATCTTAATCTAGAACATAGTGGCAAATAGAGATATCAAGTGGAAGAACTATGAATATATTATGCTAGGATATAGTTTAATTCCCCTATAAAGTACATAAATATATAGCCTTCCTTAACTATATTTCTTTAAAAAGAAACTTACCCCATGAAGGTTGGAGAGGTATCTTAGTATAATAAGCACCTGCCTGGCAAGATCAGAGTCCTGAGTTCAATCTAATCCCCAATACCACAAAAAGAAAAAAAAAGAAACTTACCCCATGAGGCACTATATAAACAATAAATAGAGGAAACATGGTTGAAAACAATATTATTTAAAATATTCTTTGCTTATGTATTTCATATTATAACTAGACTGCCATCATTATACATTAAAACCAAATGTATAAAGAAAAACAAAACTTTGAAATTAATTTGGTACTGAGAAGCAGCATAATCACAGAGATAAATCACAATAATTTATCCATCTATATTGATTTATATACAAAATTAGTGACCCTGAAATAATAGCTAATTTAAACACATTTCAATATTCATTTTGTTGGCAGCAAGGATAGCACAATTTCTTATAAGACTGTGTTACTCTGATAGAATATTATGTAAATTGTCTATGTCTGTACCCAAATCTTAGTGACTTAAAAGAGTACATACTTATTATCTTAAAAATTCAGAAGATGAAAGGAAATTTCTGAACATCAGGAATCTGAGTGCAGGTCCTTTGTGCCTTTGAGGCTTTCCCATGTGTCAGTCTTTCAGATCAAATCAGGGATCAGGGTGAAAGGGTTTCCTCTCTGCCCCACTCACAAATTGTTGCTAGAAGTCAGTTCTTTACAGCTGTTAACCTGGAGCCTGTCGCTATTACTTGGAGGCTTTCCTCAGTTTCCTGCCACACAGATATCACCATGGGGCAACTCATCAAAGAGTACAAGGATTATCTCTGATCAAGCAGTGAGAGAACTCCACAAATCCAGCAAGACAGAAGCCACGTTTTTAAAGCCTAACCAAGGGATTTCTGTTCTGTAAATTATGCCAAATTCTATTTATTAAAAGCCAATAAGGAGGTGTACGTTGTCGGTTATGTACCAAAGTGGCTTAGAAGAACTTAAGACCTATTGGTGGAGATCGTGAATTTAGGAACCAACATGAAGAGGCTCCTTGACACTAAAAATAAGAATACATGAACATAAAAATTGTGGCTAAAATGAATTTAGAAACTAACCTATATTTAGAAATAGGATATAATATATTTAAAAATTTGAATCTATCTTCTTTAAGAAAAGCTTGAGCATTAGCACATTATTTGGATAACTAACCAAAGAAATTATTCAACCAGGTATCATGTATTTCATGTATGAATCCTAAGATAACCCCAGTGATTCAGGGACACTTTTGCCCCAGGGGCCAACAGTAATGTCTGCAGAGAATTTTACTTGCCACCAGGAGGAAGCCAGGCCAGCCACTAGACACTTACAGTGTACTCTATTATTCCTCAAGACATATTAACCACTGTTCAACCCGAAATTGACAATAGCAGCATTGTAAGTCAATTTGGAGAATACAAATTGCGGATGAAATGAAGTTTTTCTTTATGGAAGTATGCCAGCTAAAACAAAGTAAGATTATGTCAGATGAAATACTACCTATTTGCTTCTTGCCGTGTTACCTGACTTTTGGCAGTAATTACCAATGGCAGCTAATAGCATATTGACACAGCACAATACCATTGACATGGTATTAGAAGTGTCTCCAGCAAGATGTCATTTGTATACCTATAGCTTGAGAAATTCTATTGGGCAGATGTCACAGTTCCTTCAAAGAATAAATTGCAAGGGAGAGGAGCCACATAAACAGCTTTAATATTTGAGGTGTACTTAGTTTCTAATTGCTAAAACGAAGCAGGAAGCACTTTACAAAACCATCAGGGAAATTAGAAAAGAAAATGAATATTTCAGACCAAGGCATACTTTAGATTCTTCTGGTTGGAACAGTGATAAGGTTGTCTTGTTCTTAAAGAGCATCCCAACTTTAAAAATGCATGAACTGTATTTGTTACAAAGAATATGATGTTGGTAAGTGGGTAAAATAATCTAGACTGGAAACATATAAAGGAAAACATAAAAGAGAGATGTGAAGACATTATAGCATTCTTTCGAGAGTTGTATGTTTTGAACATTTGCATGATAAGTTTTAAAATTGTAATGTTTTTCTTAATCACTGCTGAGATCTTATTAAGATCAAAAGCTGATGAATAATTAGCAACTTTTATAATGTACATGAATTTGACACAAACAGCACTATAATTTTTCTTGTGTACTTTCACTACACTTCATATAATTTTAAATTTTAATTATTTTCTTTGTATTTATATTAAAATAAGTTTTCATGGGAGGTTTCTCATATTCAAGTTATTTATTGCTAGATAATAGACCGTTAAACTAACATCATTTTTTCTAAATTTGCTTTTCAGCCACTGCTTGCTATTTAATTTTCTCTTCTTTTCAGTGATATAAATAGTGCCAAGATACACACTTTTTGCATATAATTTCTTATTCAAACCCATTCATTTTAGGGTGCATAGGTCTTGTATAAATTCTTCTCTTTGGAATAATTCCCAGATTTTGAATAACAAAATATAAGTTCTCATCATCCTTTTAATGATTATTGAGACACAAAGACAAATTACTCTCTCCAAAAATTAAGAAAGCATTTGGCTACAAACAATTGAACAACATATAATGATTACCTAAACAAGAAATATTTTCTTTTGCTCAGACAATAAAATGTTACATTCTAGTACAGTGGCACCATAGTATCATCAGTAACGGGTCCCTTCTGTTCTGAAATTCTGCCCTCTTTAGAGACTTCTGAACAGTTACATCTTTGACCATAACACTGTATCTAGAGATCAGATGAAAATCAAGTGTAAGGAGGAATTTTTTGCAGGAAAATTTAGTATGTAGGAATTCAGGAATGCCTAAAAGGCTTCTTCTTATCTTCAGGCACAATTGTGTTACAAGGTCATGCCCAACCAGCAGTTGTGTAGGAAAATGTTTACTTTGCTGCTTCCCTTGGAGAGAGGAATTCCTAAAGGCTAAAAGACAACTGATCTTTGAAACCATTATTTGTTATGAACTTGAAACTTTGAGCCGTCCATGATCATAAATCTGATTTACTAAATTAATTCATTTGTTAGAACTTCTTTTCAGTGTGTGTGTGTGTGTGTGTGTGTGTGTGCACATGCTTATGTGTGTGTGTTACTAGGGACAGAATACAGGGTCCGTGTGATGAGCCGCATTTCCAGTGCCTTACAATGTTATTATTTTCAGAAAATCCTTGCAAGTTGCTAAATTGCTCAGAATTAGTCTCAAATTTGTTACACTCCTGTCTTAGCCCTCTGAATGGTAGAATTATGGGAGTTCCCCAGCATGCCAAATTTATTATATCTTTTCTGAAGTATTGATTCTCATATTTGTCCCTAATTTAAAGATCTCAATGTATTTTTAAACTTTTATGTGGACATTTTGGTATGGTAGATTTTAGCATGCAATTCAACTTCTGAATGTAAACTACTGATCCCATGTAAGACTTGAGCTCTGGGTAATCATAAGAACTCGGAATACTTCTTACCACAATACAGGAAACCTAAGCATTGTAAGTTACTGTTGCTGTTATTGATAAGTTAAGAAATCACTGGCAGATCTGATTTTAGAAATACGATTTTTGAATGACATTTTTTAATTCATTCTACATGGCAGTGTTTAGACACTGAACAATGGGCAGGACATTAACTTCTGCTAGTTTGTCTTGAAAACTTTATTATGTGTTTCATTATGCAATGAGGTGAATTCAGTTTATGGCTAGTACTTTGCAAAATATCAAATACACACTCCAGTGTTCCACTACTTATCATAAATTGGAAACAATTTATCATTCTCCTCTGGAATATGTTAATCTTTTTATTTTTATTTTGTGCAGGTCTCACTATGCAGCTTGGACTCCTAGTGATTCTCCTATTTTCAGCCTGCCCATTGCTGGAATTACAGGCATGCAATACCACACATGGACTCAATCACCAGCTCAGCATGCCCGGGGCAGTGCCAGAGCAGCATGTAGTGTCAGGGATCAAACCCTGGCCCTTGCACTTGCCTAAGCAGATGATTAGTTCACTAAGCTATTCTGCTGGACCTGGCATATATTCAATCCTAACCAAGCCAAATCTTTATCACAAAGGAACACATATCCCACAGTGAATTATCTGTGACTACTTCCTCATGGGTAGATTATTTTAGCAATAACAATGTCCACAACTCAACAAGTAACACTTTGGTGATGATGCTACTGTAATCCTTACTGATAAAAGCGCCTTGACATTAGAAAACAAAAGATGTATCAGAACAAAGAAGCGCATCCCAAAGTTGCTTCAGACGTGAGGAAATTGTAGTTTTACTTACGTGCACTGCCCCATGGAAGTGTTACTACATTTGGCCTCAGGAATACTGATGGACAGCAGGATCAAGTATTAATGGGTCCACTATTAGTGTTGATTTTATTAAGATATTTCAAACTTAAGATGCTTTTTGTATTTTAACCGAGATATGAAGCATCTTAGAATCATAGTGCCAGATTCTTCAGGATGACTAAGCACAGTGTCTGTTAAAAACTTCTTCTTTCAATTACAAAAATGTGCTAAATAAAATGTATGCATATAGTATTTGGCAATATTCAGTGTTTTTTACTTATGTTTCTTGCATTTTGGTTTTTTTTCTTTTTTGAGACTAACTCAGCTTTTCGAAATTAGAGCCTAACTGAAATCTTAGAATTTGGTTTCGTTGACCAATTCTTTATGAGCATTCTCTATACTCTTTCTTTTCATTTTTGGTCTTATTATGCAGCTCTTAGTTTAAGCCTTTCTGCTAATTCATCACTGTACTGTTATGTATTTTATGATGGTTACCAACCAACATCATATTTCTAAATCTGTCGGATGTTTTTCAACTTTTCCATTATTTGACCAAAAATTATTGCTCATTTTTGTTAAGCAGGTATGCCTACTTGTTTCTTAAGCAATCTGTTCTCTGGCTGTTCTGCAGCCTTGCATTCCCAGTGAATTTCAAGTCAGTTCAGTCTAATGTCTGTCTTCTTTCTATTTTGTACAACTTTTCAGGGACTAACATATGTACAAGTTTATAACTTTAAGTGTGTCTTGATTACTTTTTCTCATTGCTGGGACAAAATACATGATACCCAAAATTAAGGAAGGAAAGTTTTATTGAGCTCTAATTTACTGTAGGTTTCAGTCCATACTTGGCTGGCTCCATGGCAGAATGACACATGGCAGGGGACAATGGCGGAAAACACAAAAACAGCAAAAGCCAAAAGGTACAAACAGTGGCATAGCAGTAAAGACAAAAGATGGGAAATAAATCCACAAAAATTCACGGTCCTTCCACCTCAGTGACATCTCTAGGAGCTGCGGGGGCAGCAGCAGTGACAGACAGGAAGCCTCTTTGCCTTCTTTACGCTGCATCTGGCCTATCTCTTCCAAGGAGGGTGTAGCATTAATACCCATAATCCCAGCATTGAATCATGGATTAATCACAACCATTAGAAGTCTACCCCACTAGGCTCTGGGAGGACAACTAGATCCAAACTACAACAAAGTCAAATGCACAACACATTTTTCTCTTTTATTTATGTATTTGGTACAGGGTCTCATTATGCAGGATAGACTCATAGAAATCCTCCTATTTTCAGCCTCCTCAGTGCTGGAATTACAGGCATGCACCACCACACTGGGTCTAGGTGGTGGCTCACAGCACCCAGGAACAGGGCTGGCAGACCATGTAGTATGGGGAATCACACCGTTATCCTCCTGTTTGCCTATGCAAGTACTGAGCCCACAGAGCTACCTCGCTGGGTCCCCACACTTTTATCTTCATATCAAATATTATTCTTGACTAAAGTTATTTACATCCGCTACCTCCTTCAGGACTTCTTTTTGGAATTCTCAAACTCTGCATGTAGTTTCTCAATTCTGTAGTTCAGAGTCTATCCTGATGTCTTTGATTCTTCTTTTCTCTATCCAATCAATAAAAACTTTCTTGAACAATCTTTTTAAACACTAGATATTCTCATTATCTTCATCATTTGCCCCATTTTTAACCTTGCTCCTACCTAAATATCTGATAGAACCTTATATCAGTTGCACATATGCTTGCCATATGCAGCCACTTCATTCCACTGTAAACATCCACCTAAAGTTGAAAATATCTCCTCTCATATTGATCTGATGAGGACATCCCTTCGGCCAAAGGAAAGACATTTGTCTTCTTTTTCTTTGCACACCATCAATTCACTCCTGCATACCTTTCATTTCTGCCTTCCAATAGAACCTTAGCTTAGTTGCCTTACAGACTCAGCAGAGCAACTAAGTAATGGAACCCGTTTTCACAAAGTCAGGGAGCAGCAATGTTTTATTTATCCCTGGCCTGGAGCATGATGCATAGAACTTTGTTAATAGCTGAAAGAAATTTGTAAAAAATAATAAATATTTTTAGTCAAGTACGTCTATGACAGTTCTATCATCATGAATGTGCTTTATGTCTTTTAGCTCTATGTCTATATGAGCATTTAAGAATATTAATAAACTTTTCTTCTTGAGAGTGGACTTGCTAAAGTGAAAATAGGTACAAATAAGCATTCATACAAGCACACACACATCAGTGACCAATAAACATACAATAGAATGAAAATTCTCCTTTGTTAGAAGATTGAAGCTAAAATTCTTAGAACATTACAAGATAGATAAAGCATTTTTTTTAAAGTTGAATCTTCCATGTGGAGGAGTTTTACAGTTGATTCACTAAAATACCACACATACTCACCTTGAGTTGTGTGCTTTGGCTGTCAGACTTGTGTACGGGGAGAATACAGTCAAGAATATTATATTTTGGGAGATGGAATTTTCACTTATGTTTTTAAATCACTGCTCAGCTTAGTAAATAAAATTCTTTACTTATTAGTACACAAATTTATGTGACTGATATTTAGAAATTGACATGCCATAAATACTGGAAGAAGTGGTGAAGACAAGTATAACTTTGTTAACTTTGTCACTTTCCCACATTACAAAATAAAAATGCTATGTTCTTCATTCAGTAACAGAAAAAAGAGGGATATATGAATAGTCACACAGCAAGTTAACTGGAAAACAAAATCCAGAAGGATGCATGGACGGGCTTCTTGATCAAAGACATATTACTTTCCATTTAACTATGGTGCATGTCTATAGGTTTTAGCATTTGGCATGATGAGACTGACTAAATTTTTGGATCACTCATTGTCTTAGTTATGTCTCTCTTCCTTGTGATTAAAAAAAAAAACTCTGAAACTGAAAGAATTTGGTTTATAGTTTTGGATGTTTCCATTTCCACATTGTCAGCTGCAGGGTTAAAGGTTCTGGGTAGAGAAAAGCTGCTCACAGGGAGACTTAGATAAAAGGGAGCAGTTGGATAAGGAAGTGCATCCTACTGGGTCATGCCCCCATGACCTGTCTGCTTGGTCCAGCCTCACCTCCTAACCAGGTCCTGCTAGGAGCACACCTGAGACCAGTGCACCAATAAGTATATTGCTGCCTCGATCCAATCACCTTCTAAACTCAGAAGATGACAGGGATAAACTGTAGCACTAGGTATATAACAATGACTTGTAGCCTACAGTGAAATATGGTCTTTTCACATCCTTAGTAGTAACTCTAAGTAATGACCTATATTTCACAGATACAGATTCCAAATAATTTCAGTATCAATTGACTAAGTGTTTAAAACAGATAAGAAATGTTGAATCTCCCCATGTTTGCTTCCATAGGAAATACAGGTAGGTAGAACTATTCATTACAGAAAGGATCAGAGTGGTAAATGGTGGGTATAACTAATGCATGCTCTTAAGCACAGTTTCATTATTGAGACTGTTAGAAAAGATCAAATAAAGTTTAATTGCCTTGTGATTAAGTAGAATCCTGTTAAAGTCTTGAAATTCATCAACATGCCCTGTGTCCCTGGTGTGCTACTAAGCACACAGTGTGCTGTTTACCAAATGTGTCGCAATTGCCATGGATAAGGAATAGACACAATTGGGAAAACAAGAACAGAGCTAAATTAATTCTGTGCTGGGTGGGAAAGCTTAGCAATGTCATTCCTCAGGTTTGACAGTAATTTTATTTAAAGATTTTTATAAATAACCTAAAAGTGGGAGCACACAGTGAACTTTCCAAGCTCTTCTAGGTGCAGGAATGCTGAGTCAGTGGCAGCAAGGTGCAGGTAGTGCTCAGAGCTTGGTGGGGTGAGGCAGCCCCCACTTGGGCTTCAGTGTGGGCAAATGTCAGAGGACTTACAGGACTGTTCCACACAGGGGACAATAGACTGTATAATGTCATTCATGATCCAGGAAATGAGCTAAGAATTACAATGTGCACTTTCACTCAAAAACCAATCCACAGGGCCAGCCAAATAGCTCAGTGGATTTGCTTAGGCAAATGCAGGGGCCCCCCAGTTCGATCACCAGCGTGCCATGCCAGCCCTACCCCTAGGGTGTGCGGAGACTGCAATTCAGACTGGGCATGGTGGCACGTGCCTGTAATACCAACACCTGGGAGGCTGATAACAGAAATACTACGAGTCCAATCCACACAGTGAGACCCTGTGGACCATGTACACCCAGTATCAAATACAAAAAATAAAAAAATGTCCATATTGGAGATGTACAAATACATATATATTTCAAAAAATATCTATATATATATAAAATATATGATATACAGGTTATATAATATATTACAATTATATGCTTGTGTTTGGTATATAACACAAATATATATGTATGTTTCTGTTCATACATGTGGCATTTATGTGTTGTATGTAAATATGCAATGTATATTATATGCACACACATATATATATACACATGCTTGTATATATACATATTTATCTTCAGGTAAAATGAAATAAATACTTTAAAATAATGCCAATCCATTCAAATTTACTGTAGCATTATTCATAATAGACAAGTCATGGCATGAAATATCCATAAAAGAATCATGAAAATGTGCTATATGTATAATATGTAATAATATTCAGCCTATGAAAAAAGAGTCTCTTGTTATTTGCAGGATGATGAATGAGCATGAAGAACATGTTAAAAGGAAGATCCCAGGTATGGACTACGAAAACCACATGGTCTCATAAGTTGTAAGCTAAAATAGTTGCACTCATGGAGATGAAGTAAAATGATTGTTATCAGAGCCGGGCTTAGACCGAGGTCGTCAGGGAGACAGGAATGAACTAATACCCATTTTTCATTCAATAGGAGAAATAAGTTCAAGGGAACTGTTATGACTCATTCTCTATAGTTAATAATACATAGTCATGTCCTGTGTGACAGTATTTCAGTTAATAATATATTGTATATAAGAGAGTTGTCCTTGAAATTATATCACTTAGTGATATTGCAGCCGTCTTAGTCTATTTAAGAAGATTCTGTGATGCTTAAAAATGATGACTGTGCTCTTTCCAGTTGGTGCCGAGCAATGGGCATCTCTCTGGACAACTTACACAAGCACTGCAAGACTGGTGACTAAAGAAAATCCTATTACAAAAAGCAGAAGTATGAGTTTTGGGGGTCTGGTGCCAATACTAAGATTGGCATCTGCCTCATACACACAGTCTGAGTTCCAGGAGGCAACAAGAAATACTGAGCCCTGCGGCTAGATGTGGGAAACTTCTCCTGGGGCTCTGAGTGTTGTACTGAAAAACAAGGATCTCTGATGTTGTTTACAATGAATCGCATAACGAGCTGGTCCGTCCCAAGACCCTGGTGAAGAACTGCGTTGTGCTCATTGACAGCATACTTACCGATGATGGTACAAATCCCACTGTGCATTGCCGCTGGGCTGAAAAAAGAGGCCAAACTGAATCCTGAGGAGGAGGAGGAGATTTTAAACAAAAAACAGTCAAAGAAAATTCAAAGTAAGTATAATGAAAGGAAAAAGAATGCCAAACTCAGCAATCTCCTGGAAGGGCAGGTCCAGCAGCGCAAGCTTCTTGCTTGCACTGCATCACGACGAGGCCAGTGTGGCCGAGCAGATGGCTGTGTGCTAGAGGGCAAAGAGCTGGAGTTCTAGCTGAGGAAAATCAAGGCCTGGAAAGGCAAATAAACCTTCCCTCCTGGTTTAAATCATGTAATAAAGGTGTTTATTGTTCTATGTGGAAGAAAATATGATTGTTTAATACACTCATGCATTTTGTGAGATATAGCTTATATATACGCATGAAATGTATTTGGAAGAGAACAAATATATATGAGATATATTGTATGTGAGATATATGCATGTTCAGAAATATATATATATATATATATATATATATATATATATATATATATATATATGTATGCATATACATGTACCAATACACTAAATTATACATAATTAGTCAAATTTTATCTATCAATGTGAAAACTAGCCTAATACTTTATATGTCAAGTAAAAAACTAGAAATCCTTTTGTAATTTTAACATTGGCACCTATACAGAACCATTTGCTTAGCTTTAACAAAATACTTTAGAGTCTATGCAATGGTTATTTTAGCAACCACCTGGAATAAACTGATAAATAACTCAATAACCAAGAAAGCCTTATTCTTGGGTATTTCCAGAAGAACGGTGTAGAACCCAGGGATTAAGTAGAAAACATTCACCCTCGGTATGGGTCAGCACTCTGTAATTGATAGTGCCTCCAATAGAACCATAGGACAGAAAAAATGCAAGCTCATTCAGCTTCTCTGGCTTTATGCCACCTTTGTTTTAAAATCTTGGACATGAGAACACCAAAGTATTAGACTTCAAAAAGATGTCCACCGAGGGAGCACAAACATTGGGACCACTGCACTCTGCTCCTGGATCTCCATATGTGAAACAATCCTTCCGTTCTAGTAGTCTCGTCTTAAGTGACTCTTACAGTCTTCACTAAATACCATCCAGATTAGATGTTGATGAAATCTAAGATCTGATTCATTGTTAAACAAAGGACTCTCCCATGGGCAACCTTGGAAAACAGTTAAATACAGTGGTGGGACAGGCCTACTGCTGATGTTCTAATCCCGATGTTCTAATCCCACAAAGAAGACACAAAAAGGATGATGAAATAACTGCTCCCAAAGAAACCCAAAACTCAACAGTGTAAAATGTCATTACATCTTAAATCTTTTTTTTTTTTTTTTTTTTTTTTGCCAGAACCAGGGATTGAACTCAGGCACTTGAGCTTGCCAGGCAAGTGCTTGTTCTACTGAGCCATCTGCCTAGCCCTACATCTTAAATCTTGAGAACATTTCGACTTGG
The DNA here is from genome assembly GCA_004027165.1 of Ctenomys sociabilis. Classification (NCBI taxonomy): domain Eukaryota; kingdom Metazoa; phylum Chordata; class Mammalia; order Rodentia; family Ctenomyidae; genus Ctenomys; species Ctenomys sociabilis. The sequence goes on along the minus strand of PVKA01016369.1, from coordinate 5,441 downwards.
CTTTATGCCCTGCCTCCAGAACTGGCTGAAGTTGGGTTTGGTGTCCAGTCTCCCCATGATCTCACCCATGTCTGTGACTGGTTGGGGCAGCAGCACAGCAACTCACAATGATCAGAACCAGGCAACTCTCCTGGGACTCCCTTACCTCTTAAAGCGATCACATTTTAGTTAGGTTTCAACACCTGAATACTGAAGCACGAATGCTTTGACTATAACATTTTCTGAGATTTTTTCCAGTTGTGAAAGTTGCATTCTTTCAGGCAAATTTTATATGATGCAACTTAAAAATTAAAAAAAATATCACTTATTGGATATAGGGTTTCACTATGTAGCCTGGACTCGTAGTGATGTTCCTGGTCCAGCCTCCCCAGCAAGGGGAGGACAGGTGTGCAGACCCATGCCAAATCTGGTTTCAGGGCTGGCACAGCATATGGTGCTAGGGACTGAACTTGGGTGGTCCTTGCGTTTGTCAGGCAGACACTTACAGTGGTGACCTATCTCCCCAGCACTTGGTATATTTTTTTTAATATATATCATTTGTTCAACTCTGGAAGAGAAGATTTATCTCACTCAATTTAGAGAAAATGTCTGTATTGGCAAAAGCTGGTTCTCAACAGCAAATCACTTATCCAAATAAGACTTCTTTTTCTCTAGAATGTTCTTTTTCAAAAAAATCAACATATGCCATATGCCCTTGTCACAAGTTTTTTATTACTGAATTTTATTTTATTTGTATAGATTTGTTACAGGGTTTCACTCCAAAGCTTGGACTCAGAGTGATCCTGCTGTTACACCTTCCCTAACCACTGGGATTATGGGCATGTGCCTTCATGCCTTGTGTTGGTGGCCAGCTCCACACACCCAAGGTGAGGTCTGCACAGCATGTGGTATGGGGGATCAAATTGGAGTCCTTATACTTACATAGGCAGGTGCTATCTCCCTAGCCCTCATCAGTGAATTGGAGTCCTTATACTTACATAGGCAGGTGCTATCTCCCTAGCCCTCATCAGTGAATTCTAATTTTGTTTTTTGTTTGTTTGTTTTTGTATTTAGTACAGGGTCTCACTACACAGATCAGACTCATAGTGATTCTCTTGTTTTCAGCCTCCCAAGTGCTGGGATTATAGGCTTGAGCCACCATGCCAAGTCTCAATCATTGTGCACCCTGGGGGTGGGGCTGGCACAACACTCCGGGAACGAACCCCAGCCTCTGAGCTCTGCCTAACGCAGGCACTTTATTCCACTAGCTGGCCATCCCTCTGAATTACAATTTTGACATAAGTAGAAATGCAGAAATCAAGGAAGAGATAAATACATGTGTCTGTATGAAGTCCATGTATGAAAATATAGGCAGAGGTATATACACATGAAGGTATTTGTGTTTTCAGATACACACAACACATACTACAAGAATGGACCAAGAAGATGGACTTATGCATTCCATTGCTATAACTAAATAGAGAATAGTAAAACCTTGAAGGTTGATAGACTTATGGTGCATCACAATTTTCAAGCATTCTCTTCATTATTTAGCAGGCTCCCCCAACAGTAGGCTTGTGGCAAGGCACAAACATCATGGTTCCAGGAAGCAAAGAAAGAAAGCTTGTGAGAAAGGTCCAAAGAGGAGATATCCTCCTCAGGATCCTACCACCATGATCCGCTCCCTTCAATTAGGCCCCAACTCCAAACCTTCCATTGCCATAGAATTACGATGCCAACAGTGGATCAATACGTTGTTAAAATTAGGCCCCTTGATACACCATTCCCTCTCCAAATATGTATCTCTAAACACAAGAGACTTTGTGGTGAATATCTGAGATCCAAATTCTAAGACCATTAAAACACACAGAGTCTAATTTCATGTCATGTACAGTCAAAAAGTATGTAAGTTGTCCCCCCAAAGGCTGATCTATTCAGTATTTTTTTTTTTTTTTTTGCCTAAAGGTTTCTTTGTTTTGCTTTTGGGAGTATTGTTCAAAATCCAAAAAGTTCTCCAATTGCCACTTTGTTTGGTGCCTTAGAGGTTCAGACATCTGTTGCCAGTGGAAAAATAGTAACTGAATGAATTGTGCCTTTCTGAGGTAAAATGCTAGAAAGGGAATTGAGCATGAGAGCATGAAGAACGAAAATCTGCAGGCATTACACTGTTTTTGAATTTTAGTGCGTATGTATTGGGAAATTAAATTCCTTTAATCTATTCTTGCCTTTGTAAACACTGGGGCTTCTTTCTCTAACACTAGGAAAAAACTATATTTTTGGAATGTTGCCCTGCAGAAGAACTTGGGTAGAATTGCCCACTTATTTCTTTGGAAATGGAAATAAGAGAGAATAAATGAACAGAAATTTATGAGAACAGAATGAGCAAGATCGGGTTTTCTGAGAGTCTAAAATATTATATTTTTGTTTAAAAAGAACTTGGAAAGATCAAAGAGCATCTGTAATACTACCATAAAATCAAAGCAAGCTGCCGAGTTAAACCTTCCATGTCACTGTCCCATCAGTATCAGCAAATTGAGGCATACCTGGATTTTTGAATGTCAAATACTCGTTATGAGGTATGTTTATTGTGAAGCGGGGTATATAGTAAGTGAAAGTGTTATACCCATTTTATAGTTCTCTGGACAGCTTACGTATGCATTTTTAATTCTTTGTTGCCATAAGACCTGTACTTATATTGACCTCAATTAAAGAAGCCAAAGAATACTTAAAAAAAAAAAAACAAATGATTTCTTGTCATTTAAATTTTCAAAAGAGAAGGTATCAAAATAAATCCTTATCCATTCACCTTTTATAGAAGGCAGAAGGAGCAGTAGAAAGAAAAACCAATGAACTGATTGGGAAACAGACCTCTGTGTGTAAGCTTTATAGATTACATTTCTAACTCTAAGTTTCTTGGAAAGGGGAACAGTAGATTCTTTTAAGTAAGTGTGGGCATATGACAGTGGAGTTTGTCCTAATCTGATTTCCTGAGCCTGCAGAGGCTACCAAATCCTAGTGTTACCCTGTGTGTAAATAAGCAGATCTACTTCTCTGCTGCAACTCGATACAGGAAAGCTCTAACTTGTGTTTCCCAGAGACATAAAGTGGCATCAAGTAATGGAAAAAGGTTTTTCACACAGGGCATCATTCATGCAGAAAGCTATGATGGTCAGAGTAAGGTATGTACACCCCTTTATCAGAGTCCAGATTGCAACACTAAAGCAGAACATCTTCCAAATGTCAAGGCAGAATTTAGCACTTTAAATGAAAACTAAATTTTCATTTAAAAAATTTAGTTTTAATAAACTAAATTTTTTATTTAATAATTTACAGTTTAATAAATTTTTAGTTTAATAAAGAGCTCCATAAGATTTAAAATGGGCTAGTCATCACCACAAACCACAATGTTTTGATGTTAATTAATGTGAGTCAGAAAATGCATGTCACCCCAAAACTGAGGGCATAATAAAATGATACTCTATATGTAAAGACATGAGTAAGTTCATAATTTATCCACAAATAGATAATTTTGTTTTAACACCAGGTTGAAAAGTATTTGGTGACAGAAGTTATATAGGATTCTCTAAGATTTTTTATTTTTATTTTTGGTGTTCCAGGGGATTGAACTAAGGGCATTTTATATGCTCCTTAAACACTCTATTACTGAGTCATATCCCCAGCCCTAAACTATTTTATGTTTTGTATACCACAGTTGATGTGTCTTCATAAAAGTTTGTTATCTTAACATACATGCTATAATTTATTGAACACTTTCTTCTCCAGCTTACATGTTCAATGTTTTTATGCATTATTTTTATTTTCAGGACAACCCCTTAACTTAAAGATTGATACTACAGCATTCCTTGTTTAAAAATAAAACACTAATATTCACCACAACAATAAGTTGCTGAATAATAAATCAAAGGTAAATACTAGATAGAGCTCAGTGGCACAAGTGTCTACCTAGCAAGCTTAAGAACCTGAATTCAATTCCTGACACCAAAACCAAACAAACATTAAAAACACTCAAGAAAAACTCCAGATATATACCAATTCAGCTAACCCTAAAAACTATACCCTATATTCATGAGCATAGAGGAACTGATGTATGGTGAGTGAATACATCAATGGAAGTTATATTGAAAATTTTGTGTCCACTTCCTACATGAGTTCTCTTTTTCCAGGTGTGGAGATTTTGAAGTTTATCACTACTGATATTTTGCATGGAATAACCGTCTTGTTTGGAAGGGCTCTTCAGGATCCTTCACAGAATTCCTGACCTCCACCCACTGGATGCAGTTGTATGGACCTCTACAAAAATCCCTGGATATCAATCATGTCTAATGTTCCTCCGAGTATCAGAAGCCCACTTCAGAATCTCTAGATTACATGTAAAGTGGCTGCCTAACCCCTTCTATGACCTCTTCTTTTCACATCTATTTCAATTCAAGACTTTAGGCTACTGTGGATTTTTACAACTGATGTTGTAGACTGAATTCAAACATATAGAGTAGTTGTAGACAAATCTACAATTCATGAAATAGTACCTGAACCATAAGATGACTCATCAAGATTTTACACAACTGTTACGTCATTAAATTGTTTACTTGAACATCTGAAAATTACAATGCCAATTAGCATGTTTGTCCATAGCATCTCCTTTCTTAAGTAAGGATCATTATAACTTTTATATGATAGTGATAATGAAAATAAACAGTACATACAAAATGGATTTTAACTGTAGAGTCAGGAAGCAAGGTTATATTTATTTATTCCCCAGCCACAGCAGAAAAAAGTCAAAGATCAATACTACAATCAGAAAAATGTTTGATAGACTCCTTCATATATTTTAATTCTTTATTTTCTTTTTCACCTCTACATGAGCAGTCATCCCTAGATAGTTTTCCTTCTCCACTTATGTGGAAATACTTAAGATTAAGATTAATTTCAAATAAGATGGAGTATTATAAGAAAATATACTAAAAGAAAACTAAAATTATGGAGTCGTTGTGTGAAAACATACTACAATTTTATGAACCATTGCTAGGAAGAACTGTCAGAAAAAAAACTAAAAACATTGATAGATTATAAGCCCAACTCCAAGGGCTTATAGTCTATCAATGTTTTTAATAGACTTTAGCACATAAGTTGCGATTTGTTGAAAATTAAATCCTGACTGCAAGAAGAACCTGTTCTTCTGATAATGTTGATCTAATAATGGATAAAATTTTTAAACTAAGAAGCCATCTGTCTCTCAATATCAATGATAAAGTTATTAAGTAATTATACATTTAAATTACAATAATTATATGTGAATTTTTGATACTAGGTTCATGATATAATTAAATTTATGTCATGAAAGATGGTTAGAAGTTACATCTTAATTTTAGGAGAGTAAGACATTAATTTATTCTGCAATGAATTTTATTTATTTATGTGCTAGAAATATGCACATAAACAAA
>PVKA01016368.1:0-48207 GCA_004027165.1 Ctenomys sociabilis | reverse complement strand
GTCTTGCCTGGGTCAATCTCAAGGTCACTTCTCTCTAGCTTAGACCATCTTCTATATTTCCCTTAAAAAACAGTACAGTATTTGCCACAGCTAGCAGGCAGCTTTCCCATGCCTCAGTGTTTCCCAAAAAAACCCATGCCAGATAACCTTGGTTTGGCTGAACTTCCCACTGGAGAGGGATTCAGAAGCTAGTCAGGGGCTAGTCAGGTACTGCTATGGATTGGCTGTGGGGTCCTGGGCAGGGGTAAGGAGGTGGGCATTTAGCGTCACTGAGACTGTTTCTTCATCTATCAAGTGGTGATAATATATGGCCTATTGTCAGGGCAAGAGAAATTTAAGAGCAATGTTAGGTAATTAATAGGAGTATACTTTTACAGTCACAGTACCAAATTAGGATGGAATTACTCTAATGAAATTGTTCTAAAGTACCAATCACTCTTAAAGGTATATATTGGAAAAGTAGAGGTAACCAAGCTTCCCCTGTCCCAGTGAATTCACAGGCTAGCATGGGGAAGAGAGAGATGTGGAGACACTGGCTAAGGCATAGGCAGGAGGAAGCAAGTGCTGTGAGAGGTCTCCAGCAAAGCTCAAACAGGGGCAATGGAGGAGCCAGAGATGGGGGAGCCAGGGATGGAATGTGCTCCCTACGCTCCCGGAGGCCAGCAAGGCTGCACGGCAGAGGGAGTGCTGTGTTGCTCCTTGAAGGGATGTAGGCATAGAAACATTGGCAGGAGTATCCTGGGCAGAAGGGACAGTAAAGGAAGGAAGGAAGAAAGGAAGGCATAGGTAGGTGGCCACGGAGGAGGCAAAGGGGCCGGGATGGGAAGGCAGACGCATGCCTCAGAAGCCCGGTGAGGAGCATAGTTGGACTGCAGGCTGCTAGGGCCGTGGCAGGGCTCTCCGCAGGGAAAGACAGTCTGAGGTGCATCCTGGAAGTTGTAGAGCAATGGCAGGCACCAAGAGGAGTGTTCACTGTGCCTCTGCCCCCGGACAGAGGGCTTTTTCTAACCGTGTGTCTTGGTGTCTCATATCACTAAGACAGCAGGTGGAGGAATGGAGCACTTGAACTTATGCCTCGAGGGCTGCCAAACACTAGGGTGGGCTTGGAGTCAAACCTGACTCAAGCTTCGGCTTCTCCACTTACCAGCTGGGGAACCTCAGCCATGGGTGTAACTTCAGTGTCATTCATTTTAAAATGCAGGCAATAGTAGTAATGAAAATATGTTAAGTATTGGATGATTTGCTAGAATCAACTCATTCGCTTAACTTTCCCAGTGCTGTTAAATAAGGAGAGCAGATGTTATCCTAGTCTACAGGTGGGAAAACTGAGGCCCGTAACAGTCCCCTGTAATATATGAAGTCCCTTTATGTGTTTATCTTTAGGAAGTTCCTGCTGTGTTTGAGGCTTACTACCCATGTCACCTCAGCAGCAGCGCGATCTTGTGACGGTAGCAGTAAGAGGAAACAAGTTCAGAGGTCTCAGAAGGCAGCTTGGCCAGGACTGGTCGAGCCACCTTCCTGCAGTCCTGGAGCCCCTCTTCCTCTTGCGTAGGATCACGCAGGGTCAGTGCCTATTCAAAGTCATGCAGCTGGCGAGCTGCCCTCGTCCTGCCGTCTGTTTCCAGATGTGAGTGAGTGGGCTGTGGATGGGGGGCCGTCAGCATTGAAGATTGCAGAATCCACTGAGTTAGTTGTTTGACATATTTGCCGAATACTGTCACTCATGTCACCAGGGACACAGAGGGAGCACAGTGACACGGAACGCCCCTGCCCAGAGCCACCCTCTTACCTACCTATTTTTCTTTGTTTCCAGCATCGCTGCTCAGACTTGCTGTGCTCTCCTCAAGGGCATCCAGCTGCAGAGCCTTCGGTGCCGGGGAGCTAACACTCTTCCTTCGGACACAGCAGCAGGCAGCTGAGACTCTGCTCCCTTCCAAAAGGTGCAAGTGCACAGCTCTGATTCGCTCTCCGGGCCTCCTGGAGGCAGAGTTCTCTCCTGGGCTGCTCTGTCAGTGATTCTCATGGAGGCTATGGTAGGCAGGGCACAGCTCGTCCCAGCCCCTCCTACTCCATGCCCTTCAGGACTCCAAGATGTTTATGGCTGTAAGGCTATGAGTTGCATGCATAATGTACATGGCATATCGTGAGGTTCAAGAGCTAGATAACTCCACCTGTTAGGGACTGAGCACTGCTGATAAGCAAGGGGTTGTGCTCGGATCTGAGACCAAGAAACCAACATTTGCCGGAGATCACTGAAGTATGATTGAGACCAGGGACCTTGCCCTCTGCCTCCAAGATTCTGGGGTCTGACAGGGGCCCGGTGGGAACATGGCTCACAGGCTCTTTCCATGGCAGAGCCCACCTGCATGGTTGCCTGTGCCTCCCATGCTCCTTCTTGCCCCAGCCTGGGGTCATGGGAGGTGTGGGCAGACAAGGGCCTCTCTGGGCTGCACAGCTGTGTGATGCTGGCAAATTACTCAACAGCCCCAAGGTGGGAGGAGGGAAGACAGCTGGGTGGGACTTGGAGGAAGAGACAAGTGTTTAGTCACTTCTGTTTCCTTAACGTGTGATAGCACACTCATGGTTGAATCAAAGGCCAGCTGAGGAGGGGTCCTACAGGGCTCGGAGACGGGGAGGGTTCTCTAGGCTGTCTAGAAGACACTGCATGGGCAAAGGCCTAGGAGTGCTCATGGAGATGAGGCTGAAGAGGGAAGGTCAGGGAGCTCAGGGTTGGCGGGACCCAAGGAGCTGCCCAGCTTGAATTCCTTCCACCTTGAACCCACTGTAGAGCCCCCCCAGCAGCAGCCTTCTCAGAGATCATCTGTGAGCACTTTAGTGCCCCTGGAGGCAGCGGGCTCGTTCTTCCCCTGGCATCCCTTCATGTCTTAGGGTATCCCTGCTGGCTAAGAAGTGGGTACTGGTTCTTTTATAGGTTCCTACTATTCCTCAAACTTCATTCTTCTTTGGTGTCATATTGCCCAGGGCCTTGAATACCAGGCCAAGCTGTCTGGCCTTTCATCTGCCTGCTGAGGGAGCTGTGGGTGGCTTCTTAGCAAGAAGACCACAGTCCACCTAGTGCTGTGCTTTCGTTGCTGTTGGCTGCCCTGGCTGGAGTCCTAGGGGGAAGGACCATCTGATCTCTCTGTCTGTCTGTCTGTCTCTTCCTCTGTCTCTGTCCCTCTCTCCCCATCTACATATATTTTTGTTCACTGCTTTAATTCACAGGCTTCAAATCAAAAAAACATGATAACTATTTCTCTTCTGAGACACACAGGTCCAAGACCAGTGGCTGTAAGTATGGTCTGGGAGGAGATGCGTCTAGATGTTTGAGTTATCCATACTCCGAGTATCATGGAAGCTAGTGCCTCCCAGCCCTGCTTTCCTTCTGGAGTCTGTCTTTCTGTGAAGCCAAAGAATGCAGACCAGTGGGGCTTCCTGTCTTCCAGAGGGCTGAATCTTCAGCTCTTCTCTAGCCCAGATGGAGTTAGTCAGAGGAAGGCAGGTGGCATGAGCCATGATAAAAGATGCTCTATGGGAGAGGTGGCCAGCCCTCCATGCTGACATCAGGGTTTGCAGTGAGTGGGCCTGTGGCACCGTCACCCATCCCAGGGTCCCTTCTGACCTTTGCATTCTCCAAAAAAGTCAAGGTGATGACAAGACACATCTATTGCATCTCAGCTATCATTGCTGTTGAAAGATGGGCCTGGAGCAGGTGGACTGCTTCAATTATGATGGATGAGGGTGGTGACAGCTCTCAGGAGAGCTGCGGGAACCTGGCAAGTGTTCACTCAGCTATGACTCCTCTGGTAGCAGTTTGACAAGATCAGAGTACTTTATGGAAGTGGAAAGTTTGGGGACCTCAGGGCTTGCTTGGCCCATGGACTCTGGCTGCTCAGGTCTCAGCCACGTGAGACAGGGGGCCACTGCTGGCAGCAGGTGTCCTAGGATGGCCAACAGGGGGAGGCAAGAGTTTCTCAGTGTCCTGGTCTTGGGCACCACTGTGGGTCTTACCTGCTTCTTTCTTCCTTCCCTGCCACTGAGAACAACCCTCTCCCCACAGCCAGGTGACACTATGCTGGCTGCAACCACAGCCTCACAAGATGACTGGGCTTCCTCTCTGGCCAGGCCTAGTTGTGGGAGAGAATGGTGAACAAGAGAGTCTCATTCCACTCTCCCAGCATTCTCCATGTAGACTCTGAGGGGATAGGGAGCCCCACTGGGGCCAGGTGCGGTGCTGGAGATGTCACTTCTCCCTTAGCATCAGTGAGGTTATCTGTGTATGGGGCTGGTGGCTGGGTGCAAGTAGCAAAGTAAGTAGCAAGGAGCCCTCAGCTTGTTGCAGTGGTGTTTGGTGAGTGGTAGTTTTCCTTCGCCAGGGACTCACTTGTCCTTTGCTACTTTCTTTATTCACTCAGCAAACTCAGCAGAGCACTGCTGTGCATCAGGCACTGGGCAAGACTCCTGGGACTTCAGTGTGATTTCAGACAAGGAGCTGACAGCCTTCTTTGCTTGATGAATGAGGATGCTGGATTAGACAATCACTCAGCCCCCTATCGCTCAGTGTGAGAGTGGTGATCCCTGGACCTTCCAGAAAGGTGTGTGTGTGTGTGTGTGTGTGTGTGTGTGAGTGTGTGTGTGTGTGGTCAGATCTGAAGCCAGGAATCAGGGAGCTCCTCCTTCTGGATGGTAACCTCAGCCTAGAGGTACTCAGGTTCTTCCAATTCTTATTAAGCAACCGCTGTCTATACTGCAAGGCAGAGTGGGGTGGAAGAGACTTAGTCTGGACCCATCCCTCAGGGATCCTCAGGCAGAGGGAGAAATGGGCATCAGGCACAGACTAGCTGTGCTACAGATGGTCAGAAGCTATAGACTAGCTCCACACACTGATCAGAAGGGCCCAACAAGGCTCTGGGAACACCCTGAGGCAGGCATTGTCCATCCTGGCAGTAGATCCTGGGTGCTGGCAGAGAGGGATTTTTTTCTGGATTCAGAAGGGTGCCCCAGGAAGAGCTGAGGGAGCCCATCCCTGGGCAAGCCCCTTCCCGGGCCTCAGTGTCCCCCTTGCAATGGATCCTCTTGGTTCAACCAGAACTGGAGGTTCTGGTCCACCCTCCAGTTCTTCCCAGCAGCTAGGGTTTGCACTTGAGACTTTACTGTGTGCCCCACATAACCAGGCACAGCCCCAAGGAGCTGCTGCTAGGTCGTCCGCCCTCACCTGGTATGGAGGCCATGGCCCTTCTCTCTTGCTTTATGTAACACTCAGCATGATTCTACCTGAGCAGACATTGATCATCACAGGTTTTACTATGCTGCCTGCTGTAGATCAGATCCTGAATGGCTTCCATAGGCTTGTGTGCTGAAGGCTGGGAACTTCACAGCTCTGTTGGGAGGCTGCCGAGCCTCTGGAGGTGATGCCTAGCGGAAGGAGGTCAGGTCACCAGGGTGTGCCCTGTTTATCTCTTTGCTTCCCAGCTGCCATAAAGTGAATAAGCCTCCTTCACCACGCACTTCCAACATGATGTCGGCGCAAAGGAACAGGGTCAAGAGACCATGAGCCAAAATATCCAAAAGCTGAGCCAACTTAACACTTTGCTGCTTTTAAGTCAATTATTTCAGGTATTTTGTCATAGTCAATCAAAGCTGATTCATACACAGTGAGTACTTAGGTTGGGGGGAGGGTTTGATAGTTATGACAAGAATATTAAAATCACTCGCTATCTGTGTGCCCTGTGGAGTCATACCCTCTCTGGACACTAATAAAATAGAATAAAATAGAAGCATCAGTCCGGCCTGGCCCTGCCCACAAATGTGAGAAGTGCTCACTCCAGAATAACGGATAGGAGGGAGACAGGGGAAGGAGCGGTGGTGGAGGGAGACAGTTTCCAAGACATTCCTGGACAGCCTGCCAGCATTCCTGGTCTGCCCTGCTTTTTCAGTCTTTTGTCAACAGGAGGCAGATGTAGCTGTGTGAGACAGCTTGGGAATGGAATAGGCTCTAGCATTTTTCTCCCTGGCATGTGTGGCCAAATAGTGATAGGGTGGGTGTTCTCTGTTTCCAAGAGGAGTGTTTTTGTTCATGTGTTAGACCTCCAGAAGGCAAAGGAGGATCTGTAGGGACAGAGACTGATGATAGCTGCCCACCATGGGACTCCTGGGTGATCAGTAGGGAACAGCACTGCTAGACACAGGCTAGGTCCCGTGGAGGTTGGAGCAGTTGCAGAGTCAAGGCCACAGCTGATTTGGGTTATCACTTCCACTTTTTTTTTTTGAGGTAGGGTCTTGCTACATAGTGCAGGTGGGCCTTGAACTCACTTATGTATCCCAGGCTGGCTTCAACTTCATACCTATCCTTCTGCCTCAGCATCCTGAGTGCTGGGATTCCTGGTGTGCTCTGCCACAGCCAACCTCCATCTTCTCTTCTGACCTGATCTCTGTCCTAAGAATTCCTTCTAGGCAAGTAGAAGAGACCCACGTCAGATGTCACAGGCCAGGCTTGCCGAGGAGAGGCTCAGATCTGGCTACCTCCATGCTCCACCCACTCTCCTAAGACAGTGGAGGTGAAGAGCCTGGGCTTTGGCATCCAACTGATCTGACTTGGTTTTGGCTCTGTGCTTTCTAGCTGGGTGACATTAACAGATCATTTATTGCTTTCAGGACTGTAGGACACAGTTCTGAATTGTCCTGGCTAGAGCATGTGACCAAGTGGGTCCGGGTACTGCCTTGGGATTTTATATTCCACTGGACAAAGAAAAGCTGCTCTCTTTCTGTTGTAAAGATACAAAGATGTAGGAAGCCTGGGAGGAGACAGCTAACCTATCAGGAAAAAACAACTGATTCAAATAAAGGAGGAGGGAGGAAGGAAAAGATGGAGGGAAAGAGGAAAGGAGAGAGGTAGGGGGCTCTGACAGCATCTGAAAGGCTAGGTCTAGCAAATTCTAAGGACAGTGTCATCCTGTGGTTTCATTTCTTGAGAGAATAACATTTCCCTTTTGGATTAAGCTGACTGGAGTTGAGTTTCTGTCACTTCCAACTAAAGGGTTTGAACTAATAAACATACTTAGTGCAGTACCTGGCGTACAGCAAGGGCTTGATAAGTGGTTCTGCTCAGTATTAAATCAGGCTTTGTGCAGCTTGGTAGCGGTGCTGAATTTCCATCTCCACTTAGCCCTGGCCTCTCTAACATGAGTACTTATGTATCCTCCCAGTCACGAGCACCTACAACTCTAGGGCTGCCTACACAAACACAGAACTAGTGGATGACAGGAGGCCTGAGCCTGTCTGTGACAAAGACAGCAGCCCCATCTTGTGTGAAACAGAACCATGGTCCCTGGCAGCCCAGAATGCAAATGCCTGCCATAGGACACAGACACAATCAAGCTGCCGACATCCTTCCCATGTCAGGGCCTGATAATGAACAAGTAATTTATGTCCAGGAGTCAGTGGAGCCTGTCGTGGGCCAGGGCTGAAATGTTACTATGAGGGATTCCTAGGAAGGTCATTGCCCTCTCTTGTCACTGTTAAGGGTTGTCTGTAAATGGTGTCACCTTGGAGGCGTCCTCTTGTTCCTTTGGCTTCTTAGGGGGAGTGGAGAAGGGTGTGTCTTTGGGGAGTGGGTGGGGAAACACAGGGTGCTCCTTTTGAGCCGGGCCCTTGCTGTGGTCCTAGCATCTGTGTAGTATGTCAGATCACCACAGATGAGAAGAAGGGAGCCAGAGCGGATGGGTGCTTGAGAGGAGGGGCTGGATTTGGGAGTGGGGAAAGAGGTAACTTGGCATCCGTACTCAGGGACAAAAAGAAACAGCCCCCAAGACTTTGTATCTGAAATAATCTGAATCAAAATTCAGATATGACCAGGATTAACAGTGTTCTGTTAAACAACAGAGCATCTCTTCTGAGAGCATGAGAAGAGGAAAAAGGATAAAGGCTAGTGAGAAGCTGAATCACTCAAGCTCTTCTGAGGGGCCTTAGTCTCCCTATCTATTAATGGACGATGGAGTCTTCACCATTCTGACACACAGCACAGCATATGTCCCATTTATGGAAGGGGAAACAGGCCTCAGGCTTAGATCATGAAGCCTTTGTATCCTAACCCAGCATTGCATCCATTGTCCAGCCTCATCTGATGCTTATGGAAATCAAGAGCTATCTCTCCTGGTAGCAAAGGTGCCTTAGGGGACCCTTGTTGGTACTGGCCTAAAGGCCTCCGCTCTGTTCCTCTGTCATTTCACAGTAAGGGCCCCTCAGGTATCCATGGAGACAGGGTTTGTCCTCAGAGAGTATTTGTCCACTGTATGTGTACTGCCTCAACTCAGCTGGGCCAGGTTCCTACAGAGGGTCTGAAAGAGGGCTTGGCCCTTGACCAGGGGCTTCCTGTCAGCTCCACTCCCCTTTCTGTGCTGGAGGGTAGAGTTTCTGGCCTAAAGCATAATCAACACACCCTGAATAGGGTGCCACAGTTTTCTTCTCCTCCAGGGTGGGTTCCAAATCTGAATTTACTCAAAGGTTACGAAAGTAATATTAAATGGGCCTGTTAGCCACTCACCCCACAGCTGGGAGCCTCGCCTCGCAGGGGCCATGTGATCCCATCACCGCACCTGGGTAGTATCCATAGAGATGGCGATACTGACAGCCCGGCTGGTGCCTATGGCCTGGGCTTCTACAGAATTCTCCTAAACCACCTCTTCCCTTTGGGTCCTCTCTGCAGAACTCTAGGAAGAGGCTGTACCTGGGTTATCACACCTCACAGATATGCAATGTGGTCCAGAGAGGGAGAGTGAAAGGGCAAGCAACAGGACTGCGGGCTCCTGCAGGGGCTCTTCCTATGCCCCCTGTCCCCACCTTGGTGAGTGCAGCAGAGGCTGTTGTAGGTGTGCCAGGCTTCCTCAGTATCCAGGTGGCTGTGTCCTTCTCACCGGCTCAGGGCTGAGGAGCGCCCCTGGATCTCTGCCAGATCCCCAGAGATCTGGCTGTTTGTCTGTGGGGGCATCCCCATCACACACAGTATTGAGGAGATTTACAAAGAGGAAGGTACATCTGTTTTGAAACATTGGGAAAATAGATCCAGCTGTGGTGGGCACACCAGTAATCCCAGCAGCTGGGAGGCTGAGGCGGGAGGATCACTGTGAGTTTGACAACAGCCTGGGCGCTGCATAAGCGAATTAAAGGTCAGCTTGCACTGATAGTGAGATCCTATCTCAAACAAACAAGTAAACAAACAAACAAAACAAAAAAAATAAAAGGAAACATTGGGAAAACAAAGGTGAGCCTGAGTGACCTCAGTCCTGCCTGCCAGCCTCGCTGGTGGTCCTTGCCCTGCCTGTTTCTCTTGGTTGTGCCCTTGCTTATTGCCCGCTGGTCACCCGTGTTCCAGTCACCTGAAGGCAGACAGTGTGCCCAGGGACAACCTCATCACAGCCTGGCTGTGTGTGACCTGGGGGAAGAGAACGATAACTGGGTAACTGTCCCTGAAAAGGGACACTACTGAGAGTGAAAGTGCACACAGGAACAAGAGGCCCAAGCGGGGCCTGTCTTGGCAGATTGGGAAGTGTGAGCCCTTAGTGCTAACAGAAGGGTCTCTGAGGGCTGCCGGCAGGAAATGTGCCAAGCCACCTGTCCAGAGCCGGGAGTCTAAGTCGTCGCTGTATGACACCGGTACTGTATTCTGGATTCTCTTTTCACTGCAGGGCCATGCATGAACCTCTTTTGAGATGGGGGAAACATGAAGTGCTGTATTCTGGGCTTCTGTGCAGTTCCTTACAGTGCTAGCATTTGCCTTCTCTACCAGGGCCCTGTGGGTCTCCTGATGGTTCCAAAGTGTCTCAGATTAAAGCCCGTTATGATGGCATGAGGTCATGTGTGCTCCTATGAGGCCCTGTGTGGCCCTGTGTGGTGGTGTGTGGTCCTCTTTGGCCATGTGTGGCGCTATGTGAACGTGTGTGGTCCTATGAGGTCTTGGTCACTGGCCAAGACTTTGGAGGGTACATATCCCCGAACAGGGGCTGAAGGTTACATTTGCAGGTTTACACCTTCAGTCTCTCTTCCTAATTGTTTCATTGCTTACCATGCAATGTGGGTTGTTGGGGTGATCTATTAGTGATGGAAAGATGACACCACTCAGAGGGAGGCTAGGCCTAGACCTCACCTGCTCCTGGGGATTGAGATGGAGCAGTGAGGCCTCTACTGTGATATCATATTCTGGAGACTCCGTGGAAGCCAGCTTCAGAGGGGCTCCTGGCAGTTCAGAAAAAAAAATATAGAAGAACATGAAAATACTGGGAACCTTGCCATTCCTGGGTGCTGCTAACAGTTAACATTTTAAGTGAGTGTGTGCTCTGTGAAAGAGTTTCACAGTGCAAGGTAGATGCACCCAGTTGCAGCTTCATTTTTCTAGTACATTGGCTTTTCTTCTGTCTTTTATGCCTTTGTTCTGCCTGATGTAGAAAATCAATCTAGTGATTTCTCACTGAAGTTGTGATTACACAGAGACTTCTTACTCCTTTGAGCTGACTCTGGTTCCCTCAGGGCTCCTCTTGTCAGGGTGCTCTCTCTCACCCTCTGGGCTGGCTTTCAGTGGTGGGCAGGTGTTGGGACTCCGTCCCTTCCTTTCTGGTGTGTGGTGGTGAGCTTGGTCCTCTGGGCTGGTGTGCTGCTACCTGCCCTGCCTCCTCATGACTGTCCTGCACATTCCCCTCTCACTGCCTGTGATCTTCTCTTCTAGCCAACACCTGTGCCCTATTTGGGACTCATGGGAATTTTCTGAATGCTTTTTGAGAGGTCTGGGGTCGGGAGAACTTTGTGGGGTGCAAAAACACTGCCTGCCTCATACCTAGGTGCACATGTCTCCTCTCCATTCTGCTTCTTTGACGGCACTGGGTGGAACCACAGAGCTCTCTGTCTTGGGGCATCTACACTGATCCAGGAACTTCTGGCACTTTCTCCCCTCCCATGAGATTTGACCCAAAGTGGGAGATGGCAGAGTCCAGGGCTCTCCTCCACCAGCACTGCAGCCTCTCCCGCTCCGCCTGCTCTGCACCAGGCCTATGTGCCTCTCATCTGTCAGGGAGGCGGAGGAGAGCTGGTCCTAGGGCATCAGGCCTGCTCCTGACTTGTCTGTCCTACACTTGGAGAATCTTCCTTCCTCTCCATTTTGCCATAAACCTAAAACTTCTCTAAAAATAGTCTATTAAAAAGTAGACCAAGGGCTGGCCAGATAGCTCAGAAGACTAACGTGCCTGCGTGGGCAGGTGCATGGACCAGGGCTCCATCCCCGGTGTGCCATACTCGCCTCGTCCCCAGGGTGAGCTGGGACAGTGATTGAGACTGGGCATGGGGGTGCGAGCCTGCAATCCCAGAGCTTGGGAGGCTGAAAACAGGAGGATCACTATGAGTCCGATCTATGTAGTAAGACCCTGTAGACCCTGTACTAGATACATAAAGAGTAGAATATTATATACCATCTAGTTAACTTCTTATACACATCATGAATATTTACCACTGTCATTAAATATTCTTTGAGAACACAATTTTAAATGTTCATACCATATTTCATCATATGTGAGTTTCATAACTAAGCGTTTTCCTGTTGGGTATTCAGACTGCTTCATTTACCTTTTACACTTATAAAAAGGCTAGGATGGGCTGGGGTGATACTCAGTGGGCTAAGTGCCTACCTGGCAAACACAAGGACTTGGGTTCGATTCCTGATACTGTATGCTGTGCCAGCCCCAGAACCGGGTGATAGGCTAACACCTGTAATCCCAGTGCTGGGGAGGCTGAGGATTACTACTATGAGTCCAAGTTGCATAGTGAGACCCTGTACCAAGTAATAATAACAACAACAATAATAATAAATGATAAAAATGCTAGGATGAGTTTTGCTGGGCATAACCTTTGCACAGATCTCTATTCCCTCAGAAAAGTATGAATATTTGTTTCCACATGAACTTAAGAACATTCTTATGGCATTCCAACACAGGTCACCATCCACGACCACACAGAGCCAAGCATAGTCCTGATCTCACTATGGGGATTTAGAATCTAGACAAAAGAAAAATAGCTCTATCCTTCTGGGAATCCAGAAGGTGAAGGCACTTGAGGACCGGGACACCTGGGGTGATTCGTGATTGGCAGTCATCACCCTTTAGAACAGGTATCCTGCACAGTTTTCTTCCCTGGAGAGTGGAGTAAACAACCTACCCAAGTTTTTCTGGAACTTTCAGTGTTAACACCAAAAATCCTGAGTCCTGGAATCCTTCCCACCACTTTTTTGGGATAAAACCAGGATGGCTGGTCACCCTAAGGAGCAGTGGTTTGAGGCCTGTCCCTTTCTGTCAGGACTGGCCTTAAGCCAGGGGCCCTGAGCTTACCAAGAGGCACAGTGGAAATCAAAGGAGGAAGACAAAAAACTCTGTGGAGGGAAGACAGCCTGAAGCTTGGTGCTGCTGCAGAGAAGCAGATGAAAGCCGCATGTGTTCAGGTGTGTTGGGCTTCACCCTCCAGATGGGCTGTGACCTTCTTCCACCTCACTGCTGAGCCACAGTTGGGCACCTGTGGTGGGACACTGGTCTCCAGCTGCTCCACCCGACTGCAACCATTCCCTGTGAGGCCAGTTCTCCAGCTGGAAACATGTCCCCACCGAAAGCCTTTGATGATTCCCCGTTATCCTGATCTGGCAGGATGGTGTGGTTGGGCACAGATTTTTGAAGTCAAACAGCTTGGGGTTCAAACTCCAGCATTCTCAAGTCTGTGACCTTGGACAAAGCTCTTGACATTTCTGAGCCACACTGTCCCCTTTTTATAAAATGAGAACAAAATGTCCCCTATGTGGCAGAAGGGAGAAACACATAAGACAACATGTACAAGGTGCCGGGTGGAGCTCCTGCTTTGAATCGTCTTAGTTACTTTTCTTGTTGCTGAGACAAGATACCTGACGCCCAAGGAGGAAATATTTACTGTAGCTCACAGCTTGTAGAGTCAGTCATAGTTGACTCTAAGTCTGGTTGGGATGGCAGAGGAGCATCACAAAAGAGAAAGAGTTCATGGCAGAGCAGGGCAGGCAGAAGGCAGAAGGCAGCAAGCAGCAAGTGAGAAGTGACAAGGGGCAGTAGTAGCCCTACCTATGCACATCCCTCATTCTGTCCAGGCTACCTGCCCCCAGCACCAGTAGCACTCACACCATGGTGGGTTTTTCTGTTATCACACTCAGAACTGTGCCAAAGAAATCAGTGGACTAATTTAATAATCACACACTCTTCACCTGAGCGTCATACATTTAGGTCCAGCCACCTCTGCCAATCTTCATCTATGACTGCATGAGGCTTTGGGGAGACATCTAGCACAGTCATAACACACAGTAAGCACAAAATAAATAAACATTATTGTTCTGAGGGCTCTGAGCACCATCCTGAGTCCACACACCCCTATGCAGCCTTCACAGCTCCAGCTTTATTGCCCCATTGCCTCTCCCACCCCTGAACTTCAGCTGTCCACACTTCTTGCTGTTCCCCAGGTGAATCCTTCCTTTTCTACCCACATACTTTGCTGATTTGTTCTCCTGCTTGGAACTCTTTTCATTGTTTTTTTTTTTTTTTTTTTTTTTTTTTTGTCTTTTTGAGACAGGGTCTCACTGTGCAGTTCAGGCTGGCCTTAAGCTCACTTTGTAGCTCAGGCTGGTCTCGAACTCACAACAATCCTCCTGCCTCAGCCTCCCTAGTGCTGGGATTACAGGCCTGCGCCACCACGCCTGGCTTCTTTTCATTGTTGAAGCTCCTACTTACTCCACCAAAGCCCATTCCATCTTGCCCAGGAAGGCTTTCCTCACACTGTCAGGTGAAATGGAACCTTTCCCCCTCCTGTCTGCCATAGCACTTTGCATGCACTTGGCAGCTGGCCTTGAAGTCAGCGTGGTTTCTCTTATGGCTATTCACATCTGTATCTGCCTTCCTCTGCAGACTTAGGGTTGCTTGGGATGGAGTCTGTGACTTGCTCCTCTCTGTCAGTTGCAGAGCTAAGTACAGACTGGCACAAGGCAGCTGCTCCAGTGAAAGTGCTCACTGCTCTCAGAAGACTGCAGGCACCAGGTGGTGGCAGGGCACAGGAGAGAGCAGTCAGTGGTCTGGGAGGTGTGCCACGTGTTGGAGATGCCCGTGGACTCAACTTTGAAAGAAAGTAGGGAGGGAGCTGCAAGGAGAACATCCAGTTCAGGCAGCAAAGGGGTGTCAACAGTGGCCTGGATTTGGGAGACTGAGTGTGTTTTATGAAAAGCAAGAGACTTGTTGCTGAGAGGCCAGGTGAGCACAGAGAATCAGAGGAGGGCAGGTGAGAATGTGGCTGAGGAAGGAAGCTCCCCAACACTTCCAGCTCTTGCATGATTGAAAATTCTCTCATTGGGCATGGCCCTCATACACAGCTGGAGGTAGACAAAGGTTCCCTGGTGTCCTATTAATCTTAAATGTCAGGGAAATGATAAATAATTATGCCGTGTAAGTACATCCCACAAAACACTGGACATACACTAAAAATATGTTTATGTGCAACTCAAATTAAACTGATCAGCTTGTGTTTTTTATTTGCTAAATCTGGCAGCCCTATATGTGAAGAACATAGAAACACTGAAGCATCAGAGGTGTCATTACCATTTTTTGGGCCATTGCTTCATGATCAAAGATAGATCGAAGTGTGCAAATCCCCACTGCACCTAAATGCAGATAAACATGACGAACGGTAATGGCTCGAGAGGAGCCGACGGGAGCGTTTCCCAGAGCAGGTGAGTGATGGGCCCTGGAAATGAGCATCTGGATGCCAGAGCTCAGCCCCCGCCTGACAGCCCCAGGGTGTGAGGTTCACAAGGGGGACTCTTTAAAAGCAGTGGGGCACAGGCCTGGAGAGATAAGGCGGTGATTGGCTCCCAGGCTAGTCCAAGTACAGTCTGCATGCTACTAGGGGCTGTGTTAAACAGTGCTGTGAATGAGGCTGGTATTGGGGCTGACCATAGTGCAGCCTCTATCTGGACCCCTATTTTATGGTGGTAAGAACTCTGTGGTATCTGACTGGCAAGAAATGACAGTGGTCTTTGTGTCATGGTCCAAGAAACTGGAGGTGGGGGACGTGCATATTAATGGAGCTAGGAGCAATTAAAAATGTAGGCTCCGAGGGCCAGGGAGACGGCTCAGTGGAATAAGTGCTTCCCTGGCAAGCACAAGGGCCTGAGTTCAATCCCTGGTTCTGAAAAAAAAAAAAAAAAATGTAGGCTCCCCCTCATCTTTTAGCTGCCAGATCCTTAGGGGAGAAAGTATTTATTGGGCACCAACTAGGAGATAAATGCTCTGGATGCTTTATCTTGGGTGATTTCATAACACTTTTTATTGTGTTATAAAAACTTGCTTACATCATATAGTTCAAAAACAATAAAGTCAGAATTTGAACCTATATCTACAAAATTTCAAAGTCTGTGTTTTTTGATTCTGTTGCCTTTCAGATAAGTTCCTGGGAGCTTCCACAGTGGACCCCGGAACCTGACCACACAAGTCCATGTCCCTGATCTTCTGAGCTGTCCCATCAAGAACTTTCTGGTCACTAACCCATAAGGCACGTGCTCTGTGGGTGCCAATACTGGGGACTGTTGCTGTGTTCTCAGGAGGGACTCAGGGTTGGTACTACTCTCACCCTTGAATACTTAGTACCTTGGCTCTATGAACTTTACTCTGTTCATGACTTGTTAGAAACACTGGTGACCCTAACTGGAGGACTGTCTTAGTTACTTTTCTCTCATCACTGAGACAAAATATCCAATGCTCTAATTCAAGAAAGAAAGGTCTATTTCGCTCACAATTTATGGAGGTTTCAGTCCATACTCAGCTGGCTCCAAGGCAGGGTGGCCTGGCAGAAGAATAACAGTTCCTGGCTGTAGAAGACAGCAAAAGCAAGAAGAGCAAAAAAGGGGAGGAGAGAGATCAGGACACTCTCTCTCCCTTCCTTATATGGCATTCAGGCTATCTATCCCAGGGCCAGTGTCACACTCACACCCACAATCCCAGTAGCATTTGCACCCATAACCCCATCATTGGGCCATGACTCAATCACAAACTGTAGAAGCCCACCTCATGACTAGATGAGGCTTTGTGAGGATGTCAAGACACAAACCATAAGGGCCAGGGAAATAGCTCAGTAGAATAAGCGCTTGCCTGGCAAGCAGAGTCCTGAGTTCAATTCCCAGTACCGCAAAAAAAAAAAAAAAAAAAAAAAAAAGACACAAACCATAACATTCTAACTCTGGCTCCCCAAATACTCATGCACATCTATGCCTTTATGCAAAAGACATTTTTATCTATCTCTAAGAGTTGCTAAAGTCTTAACAGTCTCAGCATTGCTGAAAAGTTCAAAACCCAAGTCTCCTCTGAGATCTAAGGCATTTGTACAGGGGCTTACCCGTGAGTCCCTGTACAAATGAGAAGCTAAACACTTTCAATATTCAATGGCACATTATTATTCCAAAGGTAGAAACAGGCAGCTACAAAGGATTGGGACCAAAGCAAGTCCAAAATCCAGCAGGGCAAATATTAAATCTTGTAGTTCCATCCAATACATTCTGAGGCAGATTATGGGCTCCAAAAGCCCCCACAGATTCTCTCTTTTTTAAAAAAAATAATTTTATTGAGAAACAAATAACATTGAGACAGTTTCAAAACTGATTAATAGGACAGTTTCAATAATTAATACAGTGCATATTGTTGTCTTCTTAGTGATTATTCATAGTACAAGATGCAGACATGATATCCTGTCCACAAACACTATTAGTACAAATCTTTCTTCTCATTGAATTAAGATAAAGTAGCTGTATATCTATCCTATTTTGAATATACAAAGATACAAAATGATCCTTCATTTGTATCCCCTTTTCTGGTTTAGTTTTTTCAGAGATGGGTATTCCATTGTCATTTAAATATTGTAGGTGAATTCAGCAAAATATTCCAATATAGTCCAGTAGTGCATAATAGTAGTGGGCCATCTGTAGGACTGGCAATGTCAGAAGTTGTTGACTTGTGCCTTTTACAGCTCAGCATATTAATATGGCATATATATATTTCATTTTTATACTTTTCTGCTGGATGGTTAAGACCAAGATAAGGCAATAATAAGATATGTAACTTTTGCAACTGACAAAGTCAGTTAAATCCTCTCAGGATTTATCCTGGAACCCTTTACCGCAGTTTATAGATCCTTTGTCAGTGTCAGCCATGTGGATGAGTCACGGCCATTGCTTGACCAATTGGCTTTCTGTGAAAGCCTGAGAGAATGTTTTCTCTCCGTGTGACTTTCCTTAGGCACACTCTACATCATTGATCACTTTCATCTGTGGCCCCATAATCTCCTTGATCAGAAAATTTGGGACACAACTGAGTTATATGATGTTATAGTACAGGTTCTCCTATGTCCTGAATCCTCATTGACCTTAAAATGTTGGCTGTCCTTGCAGCCCTTCTTTGTCTCTAAATTTTGGTCTGAAAACTCAAGTTGTTAACTCTCCAGAAGAGAAGCTTATTATTATTACCCTACAATGTAGGCAGTTGAGCATCAAACATCTTAGAAATGGAACAGGTATTTTCCATCAAGTATTGATATGTTAAACTTTAAGTCCCTACAAAATATGAAGCATAAAAAATACAAATAAACAATTACATATTTTTTACACAGAAATTTAGAATTCTAACCACATACAGCACTGTAGCAGGACAGTCCTATGACTTTTTTTTTCTTGTCTTTGTCTTCATTTATTACCCTTTTTAAAAAAACAAAACAAAACAAAACATGGATTCTCTCTTAGGCCTACTTTTTTCCCTCCTTGCAGATTTCCTCAGATTTATCCACATTTCTTCCTTTTCTAAACTTCTGGGGTCACCACTACACCTTTGGCTTCACTCTCACAGTTTCATGTATTGCTGTCCAAGAAGCATACTGACCAGCTTCCCGGGCTTTTTCCTGAAATCCTGGGAAGGCTACCCGGGTGAAACCTTTGTAATGTCAGAAGTTTTGCAATCTGCATGCTAGCACCATGTGGATGATGTCAAGGTCTGCTGCCAACTGGAGCAGTAGCTGATTGTGGGGGCCAAGCACCTGGAGCAGTGAGTTCTCTGAATCTGATTTTGAAGAACAAATTCTCTATGCTGCTGCCATTCTGGAACCTGGTGACCACCACAGTTTTAGAACCTGTGGTCACTGCCACCATCCTGGAACCTGGTGTGGCAGCTGGAACATAGTGCTCTGAGGTTTTCTTTTCAGAGCAAAATCTTTCAGTTTCGTAGTTTTGAGGGTACAAATGGTGGAGACTTTCTGTTTTCTTGTGATGCCCACAGGCCATCTTTTATGTTCTCTGGTTCCTCCTCAGCAACTGAGATTTCCTCAGCTCTATCTTCTCAGTCAGAGGCTTTACTAGAGTTTTTCCTGGCTAAACTCAGAACATTTCAAATCATCCTGCTGGGTTCTTTGCTCTTGATTCACAACCTATATCTGGCTAAAGGCTCCCAATAGTAACCATGCCAGTGCCACAACATTTGATTGCCTTAAAATTTATTCTGCCAGATTAATTAGCCCATCATCTTTAATCTCAGTCTTAGGCAGTCTCTGGACATGAACAAAATGTAGACAAACTTTTTGTCAAGCCATAACATACATCCTCTGAAATCCAACAACCAATGCAATCCTTATTTCCAGCAGAAACCTCCTGGGCCTGGTCTCCACTGGCAGGATTTCTATTAGCCTTATTGTCTTCTGAGCTCTGACCAGAATCTCTCACACAGAATAGCCTAAGGAATTCCAGTGCTACTCTTCCAGGCAACATCTTGGAACCTTTCCAAACTCTTCCCACAAGCCATTCCCAAAGGCTCTTGAACCACAAGATTGGGTACAGTCATAGCAATGACCACACTTCTCAGGTACCACATGCTGGCTTGTTTATTTTTCTCTCATTGTTGGGACAAAGTACACAATGTCAAATTAAAAAAATGAAAGTTTCATTTAGCTCTCATTTTGTGGAGGTTTCAGCCTATACTTGGCTGGCTCGAAGACAGGCAGAGTCACACAGCAGAGGGAGACTCTTTATGGTGGCAGAGAACAGAAAAATCAACAAGAGAAAAAGGGGAAAGAAACATAGGGAGAGAGAGACAGACAGACAGACAGACAGACAGAGACAGAGAGAAACAGAGACCAAGCTTCTTTCCTTCCCTTATATTTTATGCAGGCTATCTTCCATAGGATTATGAATATACTCACACCTATAATCATAGCATTGGATCATAAAGCAATCACAAACTCTAGAAGCCGGCCCCATGACTACATGAAAATTTCAGGGGACATCTAGACATAAACCATAATAAGGGCTGTTGAGGCAGAGATTGGGCCAAGAACTGAATCTGTTTTCTCTTCCTCTCTGTCCAAATGGAAGAGAGATAATTCCATAGATTTACCCAGCTAGAGCAACCCAGGCAAGAAGAGTTGGTAACAAGATGTTCACCTACATGACTGCTCAGCAGTCTAGCCTCAGTTCATCTTCCTGGATTGCTTAGTATATGATGCCCTAGGAGAGTATGTTGCATTAGTTGAGATAAAGCTAGCTGCTATAACAAACTTACAAATATGTGAGGGATTAAACAGAGCAACTGTTTGTGTTTTACTTATAAATTACCAAATAATGTTATGATATGTTATGATAGCAGTATGGGTTGCTGGATAAAAATGGGCCATCTAATTAAATTTGAATTTCAGAAGACAATGCATAGTTTTAAAAATATAAGTAGCTTCCAAATGATAATTATTTGGCCCTATCACCCTCAACTTCTGCCCAAGGTCATGACACCCATTTGCATCAAACTGATAAAAAGTGAATGAGCTTGAAGGACTAAGGCTGAGAGGTTCTCATGGATCAGAACTGGGACAATAGTGTATGACTCTGCTGTCATTCCATTAACCAGAACTAATCATGTGGCCAGGCTCATGGCCAGGTCTACCTGCAAGGGAAGATGGGAACTGTACACTATCTCTGTGCTCATGATGAAAGAGAATTTCAGGAATAGCTAAGGAAAAGGTGGGGGATAGAAGATACGATGTATTCTATAGAATCATATTTTAAAGGCTGCATCTTTGGTTCAAAAAAGTCATACTCTAAAAGGAAACAAATCAATGACATGTTGATCATAACCCTTACTTTTGTTCCCTCTGTAAAAAGCAAGTAAATATAAGGGGTGTTTTTTCTATGTTGAGGATGTTTTTTTCTAGGCAAAGACTTGATAATTGTTGAATTTTACCTTCTTAACCAACAAGAGGAAGAATCACAAGTTTGAATGTGCTGAAGGTCTTCATGTTTACCAGCTGAAATCCTGCTATCCAAGGTGATAGAGTTGGGAGGTGGAGTTTTCGGTAGATGACTAGATCATGAGGGTAGACCCTCAAGAATGGAATTGGCTGCCATTGAACCATTAGTGAGTCTTGTCTTTGTTCTTGGTAAAGGATAATGGGACCTTCAAGTGTGGGATCTAGTGGAGAGTGACTGGGTGGGTCCCTGGCAATGCTGCCCAGGGCGAATTAATGTGGCTCTTATGAGATGCCAGTTAGTTACCACTAGAGGATCAGCATACAGAGCAATGCTGCCCCCCCACCCCCAGTCTCTCAGGGCCTCTTGTCTCACCATGTGCTCCCATGATGACGCTATCCACCATGACATGACACGGGAGGACCCTTTCCAGAGCTGACATCACACTTTCTGGACTTTTTGCTTCCAAAACTGTGAGTTAATGAAACTTTTCTTTAAAAATTAACCATCTCAGGTATTTTGTTATAGTAATGGCAAAGATACTAATATAGTGACTGTATAAAAGAGACCCAGAGATCTCCTTTTATCTTCCCCCACATGAATACACAAGAAGAGCATGGCTGTCATTGAACCAGAAAGAAAATCCTCAAAAAGACATTAGATCTGCTGGCTTCTTGATCTTGGACTTCCCCATAATGCTGAGAAATGAATTTCTGCTGTTTATGAGCCATTCACTCTCTGTCATAGCAAGTACGCTGAACACACTAAGACAATATCCAACAGACGGGAAAGGATTCTAGGACAACCTGGTACAGTTACTATGTGTGGGTCTTTGGACAATTTCCTTAGCCTCTCTGAGCTCCATTTTCATTATCTGTGAATTGGGACCACTGGCATTTACCTGATAGATGGCTGTTAAGACACACCCTCATCCATAAGTAAAATTCAGGAAAAAGGAGTGATTTCATGGCTCTTGTGCCTTCTGCATCCCTGTAACAATGGCACAGCTTGATTGTGAGCTGAGCCTGCCTGGAAACTATTGAGGGTTCTCTAAGCATTTTCCTGTGTCATCAAACTCAGACTGGCAGCCAGTGTGGTGCAGTCAGTAGGAAGGATTTTGTCTCTGAGAACGTTCTCCTGGTACAAGCCCATCACATGCTCATGTCTGGGGCCAATGGGGAGGGAAGTGCCATGGGCAGGGAGGGAAAGCTTGTCTTACTACAGCCGCTGCATCATCAGGACACACATCTCCCTGGAACACCGAAGGGAGCAAGGCAGTCTCCTCAGGGGCACAGATTGGCCATGTAGGGTTCAGACTGGCCTGTGTGGGGTTCAGATATTTATGAAGGAAATTTTGATGGCTGGTGGGAGGTGGCAGATCTTGTTGGAACTTGGATGAAGAGAATCTATAGCTATAGATCTTGCTGGCAAAAAAACCCAAAAAAACACCACAAAATCTCTGGAAATAATTGAGAAAGTATTGGAAGCAGCTAGAAAGTCAGAATACGAGGTAGAAGAGGTACGACAAATCAGTGGTTAATTATCAGTACTGCTGTAACTCCATCATAAATCTGGAAATGGGGTGGCTGGGATAACTGAGACTTACCATTTTTCTTCAAAGATGAGTTTCCCAAATTACATGTGATTGGGCTCTTTTTTTGAGACAGGGTTTTCCTGGCCTTGAACGCAGTGTGGTAGCACTGGCTGGTGGCCTTCATGGCACTTCTTTCTCAGCCAACTAAGTGCTAGGATTATAGGCATGCACCCCACACCCAGCCATGTGACTGCCTTTAGCATGTATGTAGCCTTTCCCCCAATTGACCTGTCTTCCCCTTGGGGGTCCATGTCCTTTAGCAGTAAGTGGTTTCCCATTTTTGATTCAGCCTCAACCTCTCTGTTCCTCCCCTGCCTGTATCCTACACCCCTACAATTATGGAAAGATTGTCTTTTGATCTCTGAATCATTAATTTTGGTTGTGTAGCTCTTGCCTGGCAGAGCTTTTTCTGCTCTGAAAACCTCTGATTATAAATAGTTCAATAATACATGTCCTCCTGAGTTTAAGACTTTGGCTTATGTAATTGGAAATCTGGATGTGAAGCAAGTTAAAGTTGATGCCATAAAGACAGTAAAATAATTAATCACTTTGCCCTGTTTAATAGATTCAAGGGCGCAGGCACAGCTTTTCAGCCAGGTGAGTCATTAGGAGTGGCACTTGCTATCATGGTGATCTTGGGAGGCTCTGGGGACAAAGCCTCCAGAAATCAGCGGGGGGTTAGAGGATGGGGCCTCACTAAGCTTCTCCCTCTGAACGCTCTAGGATGTCAATGTGCCAGGTGCCTGTGAGCCTGTCCCCAGCCTTCCCTCTTCATCCTGCCCCAGAGTTCTTACACAGCATGTGTGTGTCCTCAGCAGACACAGGCCAGTTCCACCAACCCAGCTGACTCCCTGGATGTGGTGGCTGTGATTAGAATAATCCTTCTTCAGCCCACAGAGGACTTTGTCACCCACTGTCTTATCTTATCATCCTGATGTTTGCCCTGTGAAGCAGTCAGGGCAGTTATTCTTTTGATCCTCTCTTGTTTTTTTTTTTTTTTAAAAAAAAAGGAAATCCTCTCTCGGTTTCAAGGGAAGTAGTCCATCCACATGTCCCTGCATCAGAGACACAGAGCCAAGCAGTGGTGCAAGGCCTGCAGCGACCCTCAGTCTGTGCTCTCAGTTCTGGCTTTCTGCTCCCTGAAGAGCCAGGAGCTTGAGGGTGTGGGCATCGCCTGAGGGAGCATCGCTAGGCCAGGAGCATCGCTCTCAGCACAGCATGTGCATTTGCACACTAAGGACACCAGGCACTGTTCTAGCCACATTCCCACACATTCCCACCTGTATTCATCCAATCCCTGTCTAAGGCAGCTTCTCTCTCAGGTACTTTTTGCCTCAGTTTGTCTAAGGTGATTTCTAGAATGAGTGTCCTGAGGGCAGGAACAGCCCATAGCTGTAGAGACCAGCTCCAAGACCAGGCTAACCTGGTTTTAATCTCAGTGCCACTACTCAGAAGCTGTATGACCTGGGGACAATCACGCCACCTCGCTAAGCCTCAGTTTTGTGTCTGTACAGTGTGTGGGAGGTGACAGTCAGGATGTTCTTACAGCAGTTGTGAGGCTCAGATGAGCTTTATCTAGAAAAGGGTGCCTGGCACACAGGTGTTTGGTTGTCAGTTACTTTGCGAACTTTGTCACTCTGTCTTCTCATTTTGACCAGAGCTTCCTACTTAGAAGGAGGTTCAGAAATTTCAAAAGGAAGTTGTTTGCTTGTGGAGTGCCAGTGGACAGACAGGGTGGGAGGCCAGGGGAAGGAGAGGGAGGAGACGGCGCAAGGCTGGGCCTGTTCTGGAAGCCCTCTCTGTCTAGCTGTGAGGGCAGGGCCTCTCACTCCTCCGCAGTGGATGGTGTGTAATTGGGTTCCCATCCTGCTCCTTGCCTCTGTGATCCACCCCCACCCCTTCCCTGAGCAGCTCCATGGAGAACGGAGGCAAGGCTAATATACAAAATGGGGAAGTGGAGACACAGGGAAGAGCTATGTCTTTCTAAGCTTTCCTCTGCTGGTGGGAGGGGACTCCGGTCCCCTCCCCCACCACCAGAGGCTCACAGAGGATCTTGAAATTGCCTGTGGCAGGCTGGTGGCACACAAAGGGTGGTAGACAGCCAAACCAGCACTTCTGCAGGTGAGAGGGGCCTTGCTCAAAGTGACTGGAGGGCCTGTCTTTTTAGTGGGCTGGTGAATGGACTCGTCAATCCCCCAGGCCCGCCTTGGTGGGCAGGAGCTTCTAGACATCTGGGAAGGGGGGTGGCCACTGCACTCGGACCCAGCAGCTGGGGGTTATGTCTGGCTTCCAGCTGCACAGTGCCTGTCGGATGACCTTGCTGGTGTGCCTTCCCTGGGACAGCCGTACTGGTGGGGCAAAGTGTAGGTATGTGTGCGTCATGTGCGTGCGCATGTGTGAATATCTTCCCAGCTTCTTCAGTGGGAGGAGGGCATCCGGCCGAGTCTCCTTACATGTTATTACCTCCCAACCAGGAGGGAAACCTGGGAGATCCTGGCTAGGGAAGGAAACCCTGGGTTGGAAGGTGGGGACTCTTTCTTTCTTTCTTTTAATTTTAATCTTTAATCCCCCCCCCCCCCCCCGCAGGGTCTCACTATGAAGCTCGAACTTGTAGTGATCCTCTTGTTTTCAGCCTCCCCAGTGCTGGGATTACATGTGTGCGCTACTACATCCAGACTTGGTCACCGGCTCAGTGCTCCCAGGGACAAGGCTGGTGCAGCATATGCTTAACTTTTATTTTTAACAGCGAGTACAAAATAGTATTAAAGCAGATAAATTACAAGTGATACAGAATTTCACTAAACAAAATAATATGAATTTTACAGTACTTGTATTGCATAGTGTTATCTTCAAGTTAATTGTTCATATTACTAGATATATACTTGCAAAATTGGAAGAAGAAAGAAATATATAAGAAGTTGAGAAGAGAGAAAGGCCAAAGAACTGAAAAAAGGAGACAAAAACATTAAGCACCAACTGCTCCTTTCCACAGACCAGCAGAAACCCACAGCACAGTTGGACAAACCATCCTGCTTATGTACATGGATATATCTCCTTCCCCCACTTTCTCCCATCCTTCTCCACAACTCAGTAATTCCTTCTGAACAAGTCCATTCCTTTTTTCCAGTATCTCTTGTACCCTTCAGATTTTATTTCTTCTTTCAGGTTCTCACACTAAGGAGATAATATGATGTTTGTACATATTTCACTTAAGCGTATGTCCTCTAGTTGCATCCATTTACCAACAAAAGCTTCAAATGTATCCTTTTTAATATCTGAATAATACTTCATTGTGCAAAAACATCATGTCTTTTTTTAACTCATTTTTCAGTTGATGGGCATCTGGGTTGCTTCCAAGATTTAGCTATGACAAATTGCACTGCTATGAACATGGGTGCACATGTATC
The DNA here is from genome assembly GCA_004027165.1 of Ctenomys sociabilis. Classification (NCBI taxonomy): domain Eukaryota; kingdom Metazoa; phylum Chordata; class Mammalia; order Rodentia; family Ctenomyidae; genus Ctenomys; species Ctenomys sociabilis. The sequence continues at coordinate 22,904 of PVKA01016368.1, read as the reverse complement.
ACTGTGGTACAGTGTTTTCAGTTCTTTTGGAAAAACACACAGGAGAGGAATAGTTGCACTGAATGAGATCTCCAATCCTAGTTTCTTGAGGAATCTCCACACTGATTTCCATAGTGGTGTACCATCTATACTTCCCAGTGGTGGAGAAAGTTTCCTTTTCCCCCACAGCCTGTGGGACCTATTTCTGCCCAATATCTCTGACTTGTTTACCCACAGTTAGTTGAAACCCCAATACTAGTTAAAATTCTGTTTTAACTACTTAGCTATGTCAAGCCTGGTAATTCCCACTTTTATAAATAGGAAAACTGAAGCATAGGGAGCTTGAGCAGTCCAAAATCACACAGCTAACACACCACAGAGCCAAGGTCTAGAATCTGAACTGCAATTCAATTGCTACCCCCAGAGGCACAGAAGGCCGCATGTGTTAGGGAATGTGCTGTCCTCAAGCACCTCAGTATCAGCTAAGGGGCCAGGTAAAGAGCAGGCAAAGTACTGCGGGCTTCTGAGGAGGAAACAGGGCCACAGTATGTGGCACATGTGCTGCATATGGTGTGTAGGATGCAGTGTGTGTGTGAGAGAAGGGCTATGGAAGAGGTGGCAGAGGCACTTGGCCAAAAGGATGGAGAGAGTGCTCCAGGTAAGTGGACAGCATGGGCAGGGGACAGAGGTGATAAAATGCTGTAGATACATAGGTTTGTTAGGTTGTGGAAGAGAAAAAATATTGTTATGAAAAATAAAATTAAGGGTGGTTGGGTAGAGTGAGATTGCAGGAGAGTGTGGTTATCAAGGTACAACTCGTGGTGTTTATTCTGAGAAGACTTGGCTTCCACTGCAGGTGTTTTACCTGGTCGACAGCACAGTGATGTGCTCTGAAGTGTGTTTCTGGAAGGCAAATCAGGTAGCAGTGAGTGCACATGGACTAGAAAGGGACACAGGATGAGATAGGAGGATGAGCTGAAGGAATAAAGATCTGATGAGGCAAGGAGCAGGCTGGTACCTATTTGAGGCATGTGTTTGTGGATCTAATTAATGAATTTATTCCTCACTGTGGAGCGAAACTTCCCATGCATAAGGGGTGTAAGTAGGAATAGAGCAGGAAGCAGGGGTTAGTACATGAACTGGGGTCCAGAAGGTTGCCTTAGCTACTTGTTGCTGTATTGTGATTTCCTGCAGGCTCTTGGCAGGAGGAAGTGGGAGGATGGGGAAGGGACCACAGGTGTAGAGACTTGGCCAAGGGCAGGGGAGCTGGGACTTCCTGTGTCTCATGAACAGCCAGTGAGGAAGCACACCTACTGCTTCACTGGACTGAGATGCTGCTGGTTGGCCTTTGCTGTCTATGGCAGAAAAGGCCCTTCCCTAGACCTACCAGTGAGCCCTCAGGACTGTCAGGCTTTCAGTCCTCACATTCCCACCACAGGCTTTCACCAGGTGCCTATTTTTACAACAGGGTCACATCTCACCATTCAAGGGGTATCCATCATCCAGGGCCCCTTTTCACTTAGGGCAAGGCCTTCAAGGGTTAGCTTAGTGCATTTAGTTTGATAAATGTTTTCAGTACTTCTGGTATCAGGTGATACCATGTGCCATTGTTGTTCTGAGGTACAGCTTCAGACCTGGACCTTATGGATCTCACAATTAATTCATGGGTGGAAGCAGAGGGTAAACACTATGCCTTCAGTGTTCACTAATGCTATAACTGCATATTGTTTGAATGGGACCAACAAGTAACGTAATACTGGCTTGACTTGGGTAGTGGTACTGGGAAAGTGACATGTTGGCTAGGCTTGCTAGGAGGACACCATTTCTCAGAGGTCACCTGAGGTTGGGCGTCAGTAGAGGGAACAGTGTGGGCCAAGGTCCTGAAGCTGTAATGGGCTTTCTGCATGCTGGGTGGAGCTGAAGGAAAGGCCCAGATGAGGGTGGGACAGGGCAGCCAACTCCTTCACCTGTTTCTAGGAGTTAATCTTTATTTCCCTCAGGACCCTGGGAAACCAATGAAGATTCTTACAGGGAAGTGCTGTGTGGCTTCCAAAGAGTCTCTGACTTTATATGTGGGGTAGATTGGAAAAAAAACATGAATGTTTGTGTGTGTGGGTGGCCTACTTTTTATGTCCATGGTAATTATAGGAAATTTGAAATGATACAACATCCAGAATATTAAATTGAAGGACAGTGTATAAGAGGAGGTACAGATGGGCAATTATCCCTCCAGAAATATATGTGCTCACATGCAGCCTCTGGCAGGCTACTGTCAAGACTGAGATCAGGACCAGAGACAGAGGAGAAAGGCATGGGATATTTTACACGTCACATAAATTTCTTCTGGCCACTCCTGCAGCCCAAAACAGTTCTTATTGTTTACCAGAGGTCAATTTTCTTTTCTTATTACGATCTGACCCTTCAGCTTTTCCAGCTGGATTCCTCTTCAGTTCTGGGAAGCTCTGAGGTGCAGCTTCCATTCCCAGGTTTCTCCATTTCTTTGCTGGAAGCATCCAGCCTTCTTGCCTCAATGTTCTGTTTGCTGAGTGATATTTATTTATTTATTTATTTATTTATTTATTTATTTATTTATTTATTTGTCTTTTTGAGACAGGGTCTCACTGTGCAGTTCAGGCTGGCCTTAAGCTCACTTTGTAGCTCAGGCTGGTCTCGAACTCACAACAATCCTCCTGCCTCAGCCTTCCTAGTGCTGGGATTACAGGCCTGCGCCACCATGCTCGGCTGAGTGATATTTATCTATAAGAAATCTGACCACCATGACCCATCCTTGAAGCAGTGCTATGGTTTGTATCTAGGTGTCCCCCCAAAGCCTCATGTAGTCATTGGGGTGGGTTTCTAAGCTTGTGATTAATTCACGAGCCAATGGTGTGATTATGGGTCTGAGTGTTACATCTGCCCCAGGGACGATGGCCTGAAGCCAGTATAAGGGAGAGAGAGAAGCCTGCTCTCTGCCACTGCTGCCTCTGTTCCTGCCTTTTTACACTTTCTGTTTTCTGCCACCATGAAACTGTTGCCTTTTGCCTTGTGCCACTCTGCCTTGGAGCAGGCTGAGTATGAACTGAAACCTCCACTAACTGTGAAATAAATCATTCTTTTCTTGACTTTGGGTGTTGGATACTTTGTCCCAGCAACGTGAGAAAAGTAAATAAGACAAGCAGGGTCTAAACAGCCCAGACAAAGTAGAAAATGTCCTGCCAACCAGTCAGTAGTTGTTGGAAGAGGCCAGACTTATGCTCTTCCAGCTTACCGGGACTCTGAGAGCAAGGCCTGCTCAGCTCCTACTTGTCACTTTCCAGTGCCTTGCCTGGAGAGTAGCAGGTCCTCCATAAACATTTGTTCTGTGGATAATTTACCATGCATTCTCATCTCTGAGGTGCTGTCAACACTGAGGAAGCTGTCAGTCTACTTACTGCTTTTCAGGAACGTAGACATGGCATTAAATGTGTATGCCAATTAACAGATGAGCCCTGACAACAGAGAAGTAAAATAAAAAAAGAAAATACAGTTAAAAATCAAAACTTGGGCTGGCAAGATAGCTCAGTGGACTAAGCACCTGCTTAGGCAAGCACAGGGACCAGAATTTCATACTGGGGACCACGTACTGGCACTAGGCCCATCCCGGGCTCACTGAGCTGGCCACTGGGACCGGCGTGGTGGCACATGCTTGTAATCCCAGCACTGCAGAGGCTGAAAACAGGAGGATCACTACAAGTCCAAGCTGCATAGTGAGATTGTGTACCAAATACATAAGAGAAAAAAAGAATTAAAAACTTGCTTGATAAATGTCATTCCCTCCAAGCACCAGTTTATAAATGAAGCCCTGAGGCCAATTCAGCTGTGAGCACCCAGCGCTTTCTCATTCTCCTGCTGGTTCCCCAGGCCTGTGGATTTCGGGACCCCACTTTTCCTGTCCTCCAGAAAGTAACCACAGCGCCCCATCAGCAGTTGCGCACGGCTGGGCTCCGTGTGCCAGCTTGCCACCGACTTTGTAAATGACCAGCTCCGTAACATATTTTCTTTGGAGTTTATAGGAATAATGAAAGTGACATAGAAGTGTGCGGCCAGATTTAAATGAAAGGACAAATGTAGTTGGCCAAAATGAACAATTATAGGAAACAAAGGGAAAATAACGATTAAAGATCTTTCATTACAGCCGGCTAATTATCATGAGTTCTGGACTTAACTGTTCAGGCATAGAATTAAAAACCTTAATTATATTGTCACCTTTGTCTCTCAGCTCCCATTGCCACAAATGAATCCATTTACTGTAAGTGCCGCTGATGAGCAGAAATTGATGGCAGTCCCAGCGAGGTGGGAGAGGGGGCCCAGGAGTGTGAAGGGGAGGGGTGCGCGGGGCAGCGCGACCAGGCCCGCACAGCTGGGCGGCATCTGCATTCCAGGACATTATAAATTAGAAACACTTTTAATGAGACAAATACAGGTTTGATGGATTTTATGATTTCTTCTCCCCTTCAAACCACTAACAATGCTCCTCCTCTTTCTTCCTTTCTGTTAGAGATGGGCTCTTGTTAAGTGATTGCACTAATGGTCTTTGGAGACAGGCTGAATGTGGGGGGACAAGGGGGACTTCCCTTGTGAGGGCCCTGGAAGGCACTTCTCTTGGAAGGAAGACAATTCCTGGCTGCTGTTCCAAATGGGAGCCTTTTAAAGCCCAGAGAAATAGGAGGAACACAAGAATAGTCTAAGAGCAGGGGAAATTGGAAAAGAAAGCAGCAGCCTGGCTGGGAAGAGAAGCCCCTAGATGCTAGCTGCCTGCTGGTCAGCCTGAGAGGCCAGCAGCCCAGTGAGAGCACAGCGTGGTGCTGGAGAGATTGCCACGCCACCTTGTTCTTAACTTCAGGCTGGAGTACCATAGGATTGAGGAGCCCTGGAATTATAATTAAATCTAGAAATGTACTTCTGGACACAAACCTAAGAGCTGCACTGGCTGGGCTGGAATTCTGGCTCCATTTTTTTTTTTTTTTCTTGTGGCTCTTGGTAATTTGCATAATTTGCTTTTGCCTCAGTTTCCTCATCTGTAAGATGGAGGTATTGGTAGTACTTGCCTCACAGGTCTGCTATGAGAATTAAAAGTTAACTCTTATGCATAAAGCATGGAGCAATACCTGGTATTCTCAGACCACATTAGCAAATGTTGACTATGCCAAGTGAAATATAGTACTGAATTCAAAAGTCAAGTCTCCTACTTAGTGGAAGTACAAACTTATACTCATCACTTATCTGTCCTCTCTGTAGAGGTTTGCACTAGGCATCAGTGAGAAAAAGTGAGTGTGCAGCTGCTCTGTTCTGTTTTGTGTAAGCTCCGTATGTGCTATCCCTGGTGTCCATTTCAGCACTTCAGAGAGAAAAGGCAGAGATGTAATCCTGGAAAACGCTAACCTAAAATAAATGACAAGCCGTCCACTAGCACAGTAGCCATGGCTGTCTTGGGTGCAGGGGCTGTTTCTGAGGCAGGGGCTATGCTGGACATGGGGCGGGAGCATAGGCAATGTGAGTACCCTGACCGAGGTGAGTGGAGCTTTCTGTACCTCCACGCATATCTGGGGAGGGAGTGCAGGCCCGGCCTGTTGTCAGTGGCACTCCTATCTCCTGTCTTTGGGAAAAAAGTCAGGAGCCTGTGTTGCCATGGCGACGTGAAGAAGTTAATGGGATGGAACTCCTCACAGGGCTGGTGGTGGGGTGGCCACAGAGGCTGCACAGATGCTGAAAACAAAAGGGGGAGCATTTCAGCCACTCAAGGTCACCACCAAATCCATCTCACAGGGTTCAAGCTCAGCTATAAGAGCAGGAAGGAACCTGGTGCTAAAGGCCTTTCCTCCTGCTGTCTGGTTGCTCCCTCTGCCTCCACACCCAAGGTTCAGCACTTTCCAGAAGAATCCTGAGGAAGGACAAAACGAAGACAGAAGGAGATATCAGGGAAGGACCAAACAGGCTAGGAGGAAGGAAAGAGATACTAGTTAGGAATAAGGAGCAAAGGATAGGAGGGGAAATTCCTTACCTGGGTGTGTATGGAAGAGTCCCCTCAACTCCTGTCACCCTTGACTCAGCTGAAGACTCCAGACAGCCAGGTCTTATGTCAAACCAGGTGCTTAGGTCCCTTGTCACCATTGTTTCTCTAAAAACCTTGGGAGTAAGCAAAGCAAGGTTTATTATACCCATGAGCAATCTGGGTTCTATGAGGGAAGAATCCTTCTCCAGTGGCAATGCTAGGATTAGCCTTTTGCATCTAGATCCAAAAAGACTGACATGACTTTTGAGGTTGAGGGTCACTTCAGGCAAGATCTAAGGCCCTTTCCAGCCCTAAAATCATATCTTGCATAACTGAAGCCACTGTTAAAAGCAGCTGTTCCATGGAACAGATCCATACCCCCTGCAACCCACCCTGGACCTGCATAGCTGAATGGGTGCTTGGTGGAGAGGAACTGGCTGGTCATTAGGAAAGATCCTGTTTGGCAGGATCCTTTTTCCCCTATGAACTCTCTGTCAGCTGTCTAAGCTTCAGTTTCTTCATCTACAGAGTGGGAACATACATGACTTGCCTTCTGCGTTATTAGTTGCCTTTTCCATTACTGGAATACAAAAACTGGGACTCATGATTTAAAGGAGAGTCTTAATTTAACTTATGGTTTCAGAGGCTTCAGTCCCTGGTTGATTGGCTCTAAGGTAGAAGCATCATGGTGGAAGGGTGGAGGAGGAAAGATTCTTAGTTCACGGCAGCTGGGAAGGAGAGCAGGGCAACAGTGCCAGAGAGAAAGGGGTAAGGAACCAGACTCAGTACCAAAGGTCAGACTTCCATGACTCACCCAAGGAGTATACTATACTAATCTACTAGGTATTTCTTAATCCAATGAAGGTGGTAAACTAGGATTAATGATCACCTCGTCTACATTGAAATTGATTGTCGATGTGAAATGTTTAGTAATTTAGGCACTAATGTGGCAAAGAAACATGAGCTGGGATGTTGGCATATGTGGTCTGGTTTCTGAAACTCTTTTTAAAAATATATATATATATTTAATACAGGGTCTTACTACACAGATGAGACTCATAGTGATCCTCCTGTTTTCAGCTTCCCAAGTGCTGGGATTACAGGTGTGCACCACCACATCCAGTCTCAATTGCCCTCTCAGCATGCCTTGGGGGCAGGGCCAGCCCAGCATGCCAGGGATTGAACCTAGGTCCCTGCATCTGCCTAAGCAGGTGCTCTAATTCACTGAGCTATCTGGCTGGCCCTTCTGAAACTCTTAATAAACTCTGAGCATCTCAGCCTAGCCTAGAAGACCTTCCCTGTCCTCCTAAGAGCTCTCCCTCATCCAGAAACCCTTCCTCTTGCTCTACACATCCCCTGTTCCCAGACTTCTGCGACTGTGACACACTTGAATCTTTGTCTGGACATGTGACCCTGCAGTAAAGTGGGACAGAGAAGAGGCACAGATCTTGACCATCAAGAAATCATTTCTACATGGAAGAACAGCAACAATGTTCCTATGTGTAGCCCTTCATCAGTTAGACTAAGCATCTGAACACCCAGAGAGCATTTGCTGGGCCTGATGGGTGGGGGCTACAGTCTGTCCTCGCTGCACTAATGTGGAGACTGAGGCTCACATAAAGCAAGTGGCTCACTCAGGTTCCCTCTGCAGGTTAAAGTAAAGTCTCTGGTCCTTGGTTCACTGTGATGTTATTTTCCCATTGTTCAGCTGAGTCCCACTTTTGATGCCAGATAAACCAGTGTGAGTTTACCTCTATAAATTGGGGTTCCTAGCACTACACATAATAGAAATAACTTAAGCTTCGTAAGGAAAAAAAAAGAATTTAAGTCAGAGGACCATGTGTTCACAATCCTCAGATTGGCTGGAGGATCAGGGTCTTGGTTGGATCTACAGAAATGCTTCCTGAGACCACACTGAAGAGATGGCCTGACAGGGGAAGCCCCCCATCTCGGCCACAACCAGGAAAGCAGGAGAGCCTGGGAGCAACCACTAGCCAGGTCCACAGCAGTAAAATGCCATAGCAGAGACTCTGCTTCTTAACATACTGAAATTTCTGTAAATGTTTCTGCACCAGCTGAAAGAGCAGAAGCAGGGGGGAGTGCAGACCTTGCCTCGCTTTCACCTGCCAAATGAACATACTCAGGCACATCTGGTTGACCAACTGGAAGGAGCGTAGAAAGGATGTTGAACTCTGTCATGGTTTGGGTTTTTCTGCAAGGGGAACAGGACTCATTTTATAATATTATTTTATAAGGAATCCCCCAAGAATCATATACAAGAAGTGTAGGAAAAGGTACTATAGCTACCCTCAGCAATACTCCCAGCTCCTCCAGTGATGAGGAAAGCTGAGTCCCCATCAGGAAAGCCAACACAACAAGCTTCTCTGAGGCTGAGAAGTGCACCGTCTTCCCCTCTGGAGCCAGGAAGTGATGCTCAAGAGGAGGACCAAAGTTCCTCTGAAGTTCATCAGGAAAATCATCATGACAAGTTCCTCCAGAAGAACAGCCAAGGAGAACCAATGGCTTCCAACAGCTCCAACAGCTTCTCCAAATAACATCCCTAGCAACATTTCAACAACTTCTCCCGTTCTGCCTTTTATGCTACTGGCCACAGTCCTCAGGTGGGCCTTCCATATCCAGCACCACGCTACTTCATTTCAGTTGGGGGTAAGCAGTTGACCACCCGTTAGCTACCCACCATAAGCCTTGAGACATCACAGTGGCTCAAGAGTCAAGGCCAAAAGTCCAGATACTAAATTAGACCAGAAAGGTTGCTTGCTCCTACAGTACCCATTAAAAGCAAAGGTGTATGGCACTTAGAATCCAGCATCTTGAGTTGCCAAGATGCTACTCTATCACTAGCCATGTAGTGACCTTGCATAGCACCCCCACATGCGGGCATAGACACCACAGAAATCTCCAAAGCCTGATGGTAAAGAGCTTCCATACTTAATCTATGCCTAAATTTAGGTATCACAGTGGTTAAGATGCTGTTTTCTAAGGTCAGAACCCTTGAAACTCAGGATATCATTTTGTGATCTTGCTTTATTTTGCCACTGTCTGCTAAAGACAAGGAGTTAAAACTGGGAAAAGTGAGACCATATGTATCAGCCCATTATGTGCTCTTCCCACTACACTAGAGCTACCTGCAAGCTGGGGCTGTCCAGCTTCTACTTGGCTGTGACTTTTCTCTGCCCTCTCCGTAACTAAGATAAGGAACCGAGTCAGAGATGAGGTGAGGTCTGTGTCCCAAAGAGTTGTCAGGGAAATCTGCTACACTGGATTCATATGACCTTGGCTGGCTGTTGACCCTTCTCAGTCCCATTGACCTCATGAGTAAATTTGCTGTTCTCCTGGTGCCACATCTGAGTGAAGTTGAGGATGAAGAGAGACACCATCCACACCAAGTGCTCAGCACAGGGCCCAGCACCGACTACAAGTTCACTAAGCATCTGCTTCTCTGTCATCATTGTCTTTGCTTCAAGTTGATATCTTTACTGATGTATCATGACCAGTGTGTCGTCATGTCTTCACCTCTGTTTGGGTGTCACCATAGGGGCTGGCCCTAAGCTCTGCAAACACAGTCATATAGTAACCACTTAGTGCCTGGTGAGGAGCTGGTTGTTGGATGTGAAGAAAGCAATGGCTAAGTGAGCAAACTGGGACAGAGTTTCTTGGCTTTGGCTTCACAATGAAAAATACTGATACTAGCTGCACTGCAGAAAGCAGATGAAGTTGGTCCAGGTTGGATCCTGGGCATCGTGTTTTATCCATTTATTTATTTTATAGCTCCCTAGAGAGCTAATATGTGGCCCAGGCTGAGACATGCTCAACCAGGTGTTCTGCTAGGACCTGCTTAGTTAGAATAGGATTAATGATGGCCACTACATCATCCCAGTGTATGTAGTTGCTTCTGCCAAATCCTCACAGGATAAGAATTAAGATACTCTTAATGGATGAGAAAATTGAGTCTTAGTTGGATGATACTGCTCTGTCTGACTGGATGGGCAGTGAGGAGACAGAAGAGGATGACTTTCATTTCTTTGTTTGTTTGTTTATTTATTTATTTTATAGTTTTTAGGGAAGGGTCTATAGCGTGTTTAGGGTATCACTACTAGATCAGACTCATGGTGATCCATCTATTAACAGGTCCCAAGAGCTGAGATTACAGGTGCACACCACCATGCCTAGTTTCAATTGCCATCTCAGCATGCCCTGGCCTTGAGGCTGGAGTGGCAGGCCCAGGGATTGAATCCCTGGCCCCTGGACCTGCTTGTAGGTGCTTTAATCCTCTGAGCTATTTGGCCGGCCCAGGATGACTTTCATAGTATTGCTCTGTGAATTACTTTCTTATGGCTTATATCTAGATGGCTCCCAAAGCCTTGAACACCAATAGGTGGGTTGTACTGAGGTGACTGTAAATAGATGGATCACCATGAGTCTGACTGACTAGGGTGTGTTAGTATGGGTTAAATGTATGTGATAACTAAATTAGTTCACTGGTTGTTTTGGCATAGTTCTGGGTGTGGATAATGGGAAGGCCAACTCTGGGCATGGGTGCACCAACCAATAGGCTTGTAGACTGAATGGGATACAAGGGAAAGAGAAACTCACTATTCCTGTCTGCCTTGCCATGGCTGTTTCTCCTCTGTCACGTCACCTTGCCTTGAAGCCAGCCAGCTATGGATGAAAGCTCTACAAACTGTGAGCTAAAAAATAAATTTTTTCTCCTTTGACTTGTGAATGTTGGGTATTTTGTCCCAGCAATCAGAAAAGTGACTAAGTCACCCTCTAAGAAGTATTGCCAGCTAATGGAAAATCTTCCTGTAATCCATCTAGCTCTTCCAGAAGCTGAAGGTTTGGACCAGGCTAATGAGGACCAGGTTGCTTGTCTTGACATCTTTGGTCCCAGCCAGCTTTTATCTCCTGCTGCAGGCACCTTCAAGGGGCCTGCTATTCTTTGAGGTAGTTTTTGACTTGTCTAGGCCTTGGTAAAACAGCCTGGTATAAAAAAGAGGGAAATCCTCATAGGAGAAAAGTATAGCTTCTTCCAGTGGTTATCAGTATTGTAGCTTCTTGAACCTGGAGCAGGATGTCACATGAATACGGCTCAGAGACTGGCTCCTGGATCCTTCCTGCAAAGGTTTTACCTCTTGCCCAGTGATGGGGAACATTCATCATACTCAGTGTCTCAAGCATTGAAAGAGTTGGGATTATGGATGGCACTAGAAGAAAAATGGGGCTCCAGCTACAGAGTAAATGAATTTATCTGTTCCCAGCCCTGGATTGGACTACTCTGGCTGGAGGAGGTAATTTATCTCTTTGAGAAATGATTTCAGAAATACAGTTGTGGATATGTCATTTCTGTGCTTTCTCACACGAGAGAGGAAGAGCCGGTGTCTTCTGCCAGGCAAGGCTGCAGGAGGCTCCACGGTGACCAACTCCTCCCGCCTGACAACGGGCTCCAGGCACAGGGTGCTAATTACTATATCCTTTTCCGAATTGGAGTCTGGGTTGTTCCTCTTCACTTCCTTTTGATTATCTCAGGGCAATTTTGAGAGAGCCAGGGACAAATTAAGCAGAGCTGGTATGCACATTATTATGGCCTCTCTCTGGGCTTAAATGGCTCTCTTGAAAATAGGCCTTTTTATTTATCTTCTCTTCTCCTCTCCTTAAATTGTAGCCTAGCTCTGAAGCCATGGATTGATTGTGCATATCCTTTGCCTTGTAATGAGCCTGTTTATCACTTCTGTGCTTCTGGAAATAGGAGTGAACATAGAGCTGCTGGGGCCACCGCTCCTCCCACCCACCTCTCCTGTCCACTCAGACCAAAGGCAACTCTGCTTCCAGCTCTTTAATTTTTAAAGAAGCTGTTTACACTGTGTGCTAGGAGTAGTGCTGCAGTGTGCATACGGTGCGCGTCTTAAACTCTATTTCCTTCAAGTAGATGAGCCTCGGCTCCATGACAGGTGCCGCTAAGGTCCATTTAGATCAAGGAAGCTGCACCCATTGGCTTCCTGGTCACAGGATGACAGTGGAGTCACCACACATACGTGCAAGGCCCCTAGAGAGGAGGCTGTCCTGAGGTGCACTTCACTGGACAGGGGCCGAGGATTTTTTTTTTCCAAGACAGTGATTATAAATCTGACCTCTGAGTCTGGAAGTTAATGGAAAAGCTGGGACCAGAAGCTGGGCTATTGACTGCTTCTTCCTTTCTTCTATCTTTCTCTCATCTTGAGTTGCAATCATTTTAATTATTTGGCAACTTTTTGAAAGAGGATTAGAGAGACAGCCCATACTGTGACCTGAGGAGAGGTGTTCTGCAGGCAGTGTGGCTTCTTAGGGTACCCCCAAGCAGACTTTAGGTTGGAGGGAATAATCCTGATTAACCAGAATTATTGTTCTGCAGGAGGGTCTGTGCTGAGTGCACACGTGGTCCTAAGGCACTGGATCCTCATAACAACCCCAGCTCACACAGTATCATTTTCCCCACCACACGGATGAGATCACTGAGGCACAGAGAGATTAGATAACATGCCTGTGGTTACACTGCCATGAGTGAGGAGGCCAGAGTCAAACACGGGCAGTCTGATGCCTCAGTTGGGGCTCGTAGCGTTTGCCTCACGGGGCCCATGGCAGGTCTTGGGAGATGGGCGTGGAATCCTCCTCTGCCTCAGCCCCAAGTGCTGGAGTTACTGCCATATGCCACCATGCCTGCCTGGCTTAGTGCATCTCTATGCCTTTTTCTCCATCAACTGTTTTCTCCACTGCATCTTCTGAGGCCCTGTAGGTGGCGAGTGTTTACCAGCTAGACCTTGTGTGTGCTTTGTGTCTTATTTAAAGGAAGTTTTATTGTTTTTGTATCACATACAAAAAAAGTAAATTTATTTTAGAAAATTTGGAAAATTAGACAATCTCTCAGAAGAAATAACCGGAAATCCCACATCCATTGTCAATATTTTTGTTTTATCTTTTTGATCTACATTCTCTCATTTTTTATTGTGAATGTCTTACATACAGATAGAATAGAGAGTAATATAACATTCCTCTGTGTACCCTCTCTAATCAATCTAGTAGTTTTCTATGTATAATTGCACATTTATTTTAAGTGCTTTGGTATGATAATGTGCAAATTATCTACACTGCTTCCCTTCCCATTCTTTCTCCCATGATTAATCACAGATATTTTCTGTAGTTAAAGCCTATTTTCTGAAAAGATACACAATAGCTTATTCAGTCAACCAATCCCCTTCTTGACATATTTATAATTATTATAAGCAATGCTGCAGATCTATGACTATTTACTAAGAATATATTCAAAGAAGTAGAATCATAGGGTCAGAGAATATGAACATTTTGTTATATTATGCTAAATCGGCTTTTCAAATAATTATGCTCATTTACATTTCCATAAGCCACACATGAGAATATCAGTTTTGATTCATCTTAGCAAGCACTGAGTATTATCACATTTGTAAAATGTTGCTAGTTATGAAGGAATGAAGGAGTGAAGGAATGAAGGAAAAGAGTTTTTGGAGAGCATTATTGTCTCCCAGAGGTGCCGCCACTGAGCTCCCAGTTCCCAGTGCCAGTTCCCCCAGCTGTGTGAATGTTCGTGTCTGGGGCTCTGGGAGCGCTGAAGCAAGAGGGCTCACTTCCAGACTATGTCAGTGTGGCTTTCGACTTCAGCCAAGTCTGTGAAGTGACCATGCAGCCAAAGTAATCACCGTTCCTTGGGCCAGGCTAACATGCTCCTCCCTGGCTGCTTGGATCAATACTGGACTTACTGCAGATTAGCTAAATGAGCCAGCGCAGCTGGGAATGAGCTTCCAGAGACAATTACTAGGGCAAATGCAGCCATATTTTAGTGGACACCACATGCGTGAGCCTCTTTGCAAATATCAATATATATTTGCTTGCTTGACGAAAATAGATCAGACCTAAGTCAGGAGATTAATCCAAATGATTGGACTGTAAATGATCCTTGTTGTGCAAAGTGTGTTGAAACCTTGACCTTTTCCATGGTTGCTGTTGTTCAGATTGTGCTGGAAATAACCCAAAGCAGACTGTGGTTGGTGTATGCTGTTTTCTACAAGTTTATTGTGGGTAGAAATAGTAATGATGCTGTTGATGGCAACCACCCATTTTCACATAGCATTAGCTTATTTGATCTTCATCACAACCCTGGGACGCTCAATAACTACTTATTTAATAAATTAACTCCTTCATTTAGCAAATAATTCTGGAGTAGCCCTTACGTACTGAACATTGCCCTAGGTGCTGGGGAAACAGTCATCTTTTTCAGTGAATTTACAACTCAGTGGGGTAAAACTGACAATAAACAATGAAAAATGCAAATGGGTTAGTAATGTCACATGCAGGCCAGTGCTACAAGGGCCACAGGAAACCCTCAAAGGACCTTTTGCAGGAGAAGGGAATGGTCCAATTTACATCTTTAAAGGACCTCTCCAGATCCTGGGTAGGGAATGAAAGATATTTTATGTTCGTTTGATAGCTGGCTCCAAAAGAATAACAAATGTAAGCAGATGGGCTGGCAAGGTGGGGTCTTGGGAGGTCCTCTGCAGAACTTGCTTTGTTGCCACAGCCTGCTGAAGCGGTGGACTCCACTCTGTATTTCATCTGAGTTTATAACTCATCTCACAGTTGCTCTTTCTCTTTGCCCCGGCTTGATTCTTGGCCAGTAAAGTGGAAAAGCAAAGGATAGAGAGGAGAAAGAACTGGGAATTTTTATGTTTATCATTCTGTTGCCTTAGACCTGGAGCCTCTAGTGTATTAGTTTTCACTCCAGAGAAAAGCGTGGATCCCTCCTTGCTATACAACGGGACATGAAGTGTGGCTCCACTCATGGGCCTGCCTTTCCCTCATATGACTAATGTTGACCTACACTCAAGGGTAGCTAGGACAAGTGACCTGAAGTTTTACTGTACTTGTTTTTCTGTTCTTTGTTTGTTCTTTGTACTGGGAATTTAATCCAGGGCCTTCACACTGAGAGACAGTACATCCCCGGTTTTTAATTTTTATTTTGAGAACTGGCTTTTCTAAGTGGCCCAGGATGGGCTTTAACTTGCAGCCCCCCTGCTTCAGCCTCCCAGAGTGCTGAGATTACAAATATGCTGCCATGCCTGGGTTGTATCTGGGTTCTTTTTTTTTTTTGTTGTTGGAACTGGGTATTGAACTCAGGCCCTTGCGCTTGCCAGGGAAGCACTTATTCTACTGAGTCATCTCCTCAGCTCCATGTCTGGGTTCTTGAGATTACTTTCTGATATAATTTGGTTCTCAAAATTCCCCTAAAAGTTCATGCAGGTATGAGGCTTGGTCCCAGGTTGGTGTTTCTGGGAGTTGGAACCTCAGGAGGTGAAGTCTGCTGAGAGGCTTCTCGGCTACTAGCGTTGTGCTCATGAAGGAGCCTGGGAACTTGGCCCTTTCCTCTTTCTCCCTTTGCTTCCTGGCTGGTGAGAAGAGGGGCTTTGTTCTGCCGTGTCCTCCTTCGCGGATGTGCGATTTCTCCATAGGCCAGAAGCAATTGAGCCTGTGTGAGAAGACAAAACTTTTCTAAGTTGATTATCTGAGGCACTTTGCTGTAGAAAAGCTAGCACTGACCCTGTACTGCCCGGGCCACAATCTATTGACTAGTGAGCTGTGGCTGGTCCCACTGTCTTGTACTTGCTTCCTCCCCACCACAGTCTTCCAGTTCTTGCCCATCCCTTCCTTGCCACTCCACATAAATACAAACTAAAACAACAATAACTCATTTTCTGTGAATTTGAAACAAGCTAGAAGTCCAGATAAAGAGCTTTGGGGTGGGGAGACAAAGAAAGAGGAAGAATAAAGATGCCCACTATCTTCAGACTTTAGGGAAATCTGAAGTTAAGGATGTATTAAATACTTAAAGACTGAACATAAACAATCAGGAATAAAATTTGTAACTTTCAAACTAGTAGAGGAAAGGAGCTAGGAAAAAACATAACCCAACAGGTGGTTGGATGGCATCCAACACAGCAAGTAGAAGAGCAAGAAGAGAGGGCAGGAGAGGAGAGACAGAGCAGGTAAAGGTTAGCCGTAAGCAGATGAACATTTTCATTTGGCCACAGAAAAGCTGGGGCAAACTCTCAGAGCAAGACAGCTGAGCAGGCCAGGCCAGGCGACACCAATACCTACGCGTGCCTGTCAACAACTTATACCTGTGCCTCCTCTCACTTTCAGTCTCCTCAGGAGCAGCCATCTTTGTCTATCCCCAGCACAGGGAGACCCAGTTGCTGAAGAAGAATGGAGGATATGTTGCTACCGTCCACCACAGGCTTTGCCCCTCCTTTGGGGCTATTGCTACTTTCTGAAAGAAGTGAATTCTGATCCTACAAGGAAGGTAATGCAGGGGCTGGGGAGATGACTTAGTAGAATAAGTGCTTCCCTGGCAAGTGCAAGGGTCTGAGTTCAATTCCCTGTTCCACCAAAAAAGAAAGAAAGAAAGGGAGGGGGGGGGAAGGAAGGAAGGAAGGAAGGAAGGAAGGAAGGAAGGAAGGAAGGAAGGAAGGAAGGAAGGAAGGAAGGAAGGAAAGAAGGAAGGAAGGAAGGAAACTGAATTAACAGAGGATTCTTGGAGCTCAGGGGCTCTGTGAGTAGTGCTTTCACTGGGTATGGGACCAAGGGATGGCGCTGTTAGTTCTGGAGGATGAGTCTTCCTTATCACACAGCTTCTCTTGCCAGTTTCCCTCTCCATCTTTGCCCTTCCCCTCCTTGATCTCCTTGGCTTCCTCCTTTTGGCTTTGGCTGGTAGGCTGGCTTGGCATAAAGCAGTTCCCTGAAAGGTGCTGAATTCCTTTTGAGGAGTGAAAGAAACTCAAGAATTTCTGTTGCATTCTTTCTGTCCAGGAACCAAGTGGCCTTTATTTCACCACTCACAGGATTCCTGAGGACAGGGCATCTGCAGAGATGGCTCGAGCTCAACACTGAGACATCTGGCAGAATCACCCCAGAGGAGGCATGAAAAGGGCTGTGCTGTGTGCTCTCTGGTTAGAAAGCTCCAGTGTCTGTTCATCGCCTGACCTTTGCTAAGTACACCAACTAATGGAGCGAGAGACATGAAAGATCTTCACGGGCCATGTGGAAATGTAATTCAAACCCAGCCTGAGGAGGTTACAGGGAGTTAGATTAATTTTCACCCTGTTTCTTCCTTACAATGTTAACCTTTGCCTTACAAAAGTGTTCTTTAAAAAGAGATAAGTCTGTGTTTATTTGGCATTTGAAAGAGTTTTAATCCTAGCAACCCTGCTGGAAATGTCCCCATTTCCTTGGGATTCAGCTCAGGAAACCATGTATCGATTCTTTACAACAGAAATAACTGTTCTAGTTTGAAATCTATCAAGTATTGGAAATTCAAATTAAACCATTTGTGAAGTTGTGTCTAATGAGGGTTAGAGAGAGTCATTTGTTAGCAGTTTCTGATGGCGCCTCCTTGTCCCCCTCTGCATTTCCTAAGCGGGCCAGCATCTCTATACGTCATAGGCACAGGAATATGGGGGCAGCCTTTTGTCTGGGCACTCTGCCACCCACCTTATCCCCAGTTCTTTCTCCTTCCAAATCTTTCCCTGTCTCTCTTTTTGTATTTTAGAGAAGGGTCTACAGGGTGTTCAGGGTCTCATTACCAGATCGAACTCGTAGTGATCTGACTGTTTATTGCCTCCCAAGAGCTGGGATTATAGGTGTGCCACCATTCGCAGTCTCAATTGCCATCTCAGTGTGCCCCAGGGTCAGGGCCCACAGGGCTGGCCCAGGGATTGAACTCCTGGGGTGGGGCCAGCATGGCAGGCCTGGGGATTGAACCCCTAGCCCATGTGCTTGCTTGCAGGTGCTTTAATCCACTGAGCTATTTGGCTGGCCCTGATGTGTTCTTATACTCCCTGCCTTTGGGTCCATGAGAACAACCCAGAGAGCACACGTGTCATTTTTGAGAAGCTAAGTTTTGAAAAGCTAAGTTTGTTATAAGACAAGAAATTAAGAAGGATATCCCCTTTTTAGTGGTAGTGTAGTCAGGGGAGAGATAGACACAGAAAGATGACAGAGCACCTGTGGATTATGATTAAGGCAGTGTGGGATGGTTAGGACAGATACCCAAACAACAGAACTTAAGCAAAATCCTGGAGGCTCAGTGGCTCCAGTTTGAACTAGTGTCCTTAGGATGACATTTATCCAGAGAAACTGTATTGTCCAGAAGTCAGAGCTGCCTGGATTTGAATCTTGACACTCTCTTCCTAACCATGTGACCCTGGCCACATTACCTAATGTCTATAAGCCTAGATCCCTTGTTTGTAAAATGGGAGATAGAAATTAGTGGTGCTTTACAGGACTACTGTGACTATTAAGTGAGCCAATATTTGTAAAGGTCTTAGATTAGTGTGAAATACATGGTAAAGAACATGTAAACATAAGCAGCTAGATTATTTCCTTGGGCTGTTGTAATTAAGTATTAAAGATTCAGAAAGCTGGAAGCAGTGGAAGTATATTGCATCACAATTCAAGTTCAGATTCAAAGCATCAGCAGGGAACCCTCCCACTGAAGTCCTTCCTTTCCTCCTCCTGCTTTCTGATCATTTGTAGATGATCTTTGACATCCTTGGCTCAAAGATGCATCACTAATACTGTCTGCATATGACATTTGCCATGTGTTTTCACACTCTCTTTCCTTTGTGTGTATCTGTCTCTATGCCCAAATTTTCTGCTTTTATAAGAATGCCAGTTGTATTTGAATAGGGCCCACTCTAATTGTCTTCATTTTGACTTCGTTACTTCAATAAGGAATCTATCTCTAGGTAAGGAGGAATAGGACTTTAATGTATCTTATTGGAGGGGTCATAATTCAGTTAGTAACCACAGTTATTTATCTTTCTTCCTCCCTCACTCTCCCTCCCTTTCTTCTGTGCTACCCTCATTCAACATCAGATTTCCCCTAAGTTTTGGTAAAACTTGGTTCTTGCCTCTCTGAGCTTGCAATCTACCATTTTGGCATCTTGCTCTCTCTTTTAATAGTTCCAACAAAAGTCACTGATGGTCTCTGGATTGGCTTGGATCAAGTGTCTACTCTGAGCCAGTGGTGCCATCCTTGGGGCCAGGGTTGAAACAGTCCTGTTCAAACCATGTGAGTTGTAAGTTGGGCAGAGGTGGTAGGCCAGAATGGTCTTGCTTCCTAGAAAAGGGGTTCTGGGCAGGCAAGATAAAAAGATGAGCCCTGGAACCTCCAAAGAACGCAGTGAAGAGCCACATAAGACTGTCTTAGCTCCCTTCAGGCTGTTATTTGCAGTAGAATTTGTTTTATTTGGGGAGGATGCTCAGAAGATGACAGAAAGCCCATGGGAAGGAGAGCAAGAAGCACAATGAGGCCCCAAGTGCAGAAGTGCTCCCTCGGCACAGAGCAGGGGACAGTGGAGGATCTTTGTCCCTGGGAAGCTATTTGCCTCCCATCCTAGAGGTGAGCAAGAGCCATTGTACATTTCACTGAGGATGTTGTAGGGGTGATTCACACAGTGGGGCAAATCAGCAACTTTCAAATATTTATTACTATGACCTACAGAAATGGATTGAGACTGTGAACCAGTGCATGTATGTGCGCGCGCATACACACACACCCCTGAAATAAGTGTTGCAGAGCAATTTTCCTTTTCTATAAATGATGCACTCTGACATTGTCTTTTTTCTTTTATTTCATTTTTAAAAACACTCTCGGCTCAGTAAATTGATTTCCCAGCCTGGAATTTGGAGACCTGGGCTAGATGACCTCTGAGGTCCCTACAGCTCAGTGATTCTGGAATTTGATAACAGTACCGCTGGGCCAAGGAGGAGGAAAAGTGCTTTGGTATCACGAGAGATCACCTGTTTAATTAGAGGTGACACTGGACTGGAGCACAGCTCTTTGGACCCTAAATCGGCTCCCTTCAAGAATCCCTCCGCCCACTTCTGCTGCTCATCTGGGTCCTCTTCTCTGCCTTTGATGACCACTCTGTCAGTTGGCCAAGTGGAGTCTTTGTGGCCACCCCATCATTTCCCGTGATACCTTCAGGCCCTGTCATCTATATCCAGGAGAAAGGTCTGAGGCCTTCACCAGTGGACCAGACTACTTTCCATGAAGCTCTCGCAGTGTTCTCCAAATCTCTCTACCTTTCCAGGGGCCCACTCCCCTCCCAGGTCCACACCTTTCACCCCACCCTGCTTCCCTCAGCTTGAGTGTCCTCCCCCCATTTCCACTTCTCACAGTTCTCCTTTCAGAGAGGGATAGGAAAGAAGGGCAGGAAGCAGAGCAAGGCAGTGGGTGGAGCTGAGCAGTGTCCAATCTTTAGGTGTCCTGAGCTGGGGTGGGGCAGCTGAGCCTTTCACCACTATTTTGATCAGTCATTGGCTGCAGGTGGCCCCCAGGGAAGGAGGCATGACCTAGGTAATGGAACTTTCTTTAGCTGAGGAAGTCTCTGAAGGAACAGTGATTACAGGCTGGTGTTTGGTGCAATTCTTGGCATCTGAGGGATACATTAAATCTTTATGCCCAAAGGGGAATCAGGGGCTGTGTCATAGTGTGCATCTTAGCCTTGTAGACAAATGTGAGGACCCTGCTGTCACTCTGTGTGACACAGGGAGTCAGGGAAGTTCTGAGATACAAAGGGACTCAGCTGACTCAGATGCTACAGATTCCTCAGATGGCTGTTTGGAGAGGGTGCAGCTGGGCTATGCAAGAAGGTGGGGGACAAGGAAGCAACCAAGGCACACAGTCCTGGGGAGAGATACTGTATGGTGACCTTGATCAAGGTGGCAGCAGTGGAGGTGTGAGAAGTGTTCAGATTTGGGACATACCTTGAAAGCAGAGCTGACAGGATTTGCTGTCAGTTTGAGGTGAGGTTTAAGAAAAACAGAGGAAGCAAGGATGATTCTTAGGATTTTAGCACAAGAGACTTGAGGACCATGATGACATCCTGAGATAAGAAAGCTCAGGTACAGAGAATACTGGAGAGATGGTTTGGTGCTCAGCATCACACAAGAGCACCTAAGTTTTCAATGCTATTAGCCCCACACCTATAGGTGTGGCCAGTAGATTCGGGTAACACTGTCTTGTCTTCAGTATGGCACAGAGCTGAAGGCTGGGGGTCTCAGTGTTGGGGCTGTGAACATCTAGATTCTCCACCAGTGGAGGATGTACATGCAAGGGTATTTGAGTAAACAAAGGATGTAGGGAATGGTAGAGATAAGCAAAGGGGGCTGATGGGTACAGGGCTGTCCTTTTCTGGACTATTTCAGCCTTAGAGCCCCAGTGGGAAAGGCCTTTGCAGGGAGTGTATTCAACCAGACTTTGGGGAAACAATGAGGGGACTCCCCTAATTTCCAGGTACTACAATGATCTAAGTTCTGTTGGGTCCCTGTCCCTGAGTTGGGGGGCCAAAAGTGGGGTCTTGGTACTGGGGCAAGTGTTGACTGATCTGCTCACATGTCCCTTCCTGATGCAATTGTGGGACTTTCTGTGGCCCCAGAGGCTCCTCTGTGTTCATACCTTGGCTGCCCCCACCCCCATTTGTGCCCTGTTTATTCCATTCCAGAGCCACCTCCTCCTGGAGATATTCCTGGCATCTCCTTTACTTTATTGTCAGTCTGCTCAAACTTCCCAACCATATTAGTGGCATGCCACCTGAGAAGCAGGGGGCGTTGACACAACGAATTCTGACAAAGATAATTGCATGAATCCTTTGTAGCTCAGTCTTAAACTGGCTTCACAGTGTCAGTTTTTATTTTATTCAAATCCTGGAGGTGAATGTTCCCTTGTAGGTGAGGGGGTGGTGACATGGAGGGAAAAGGTACTGTGGGTTAAAGGTGGGGTGTAGCCTCTTGCGGCTGGAGGCCTGTGGGGACTGTGCTGCCACGTGTATCCCTGGGCTTCCTCTGGTCTGGGACCTTGGTGGTCTCTGGGTTGGACAGACAGACATATGAAGAGCACCAGGGACCACAGTGTTGGTGCTGCCTGCCAGGCTGGGAATTGTAGCCTTAATGAACATTGAGTTTCTTGATGAAGCAGGCACAGGCTTGTCTCCCTGGGTAAGAAGAGGGAGCCACTGGCAGGAGAGGTCATAGTGTCCTTGCAGGATTTCACTGCAGTGGGCTCTCCTCAGGGCTCCCTGCCATCCTGGCTGACAGGCGTCTCTGGGCCTCTCCTGCCCTCTAAGTGTGCGCTCCTGGCCAGGAGTCCATATCCCGGCTCTGTGCACTGGACTGTGCACCAGCACCCGGGCCTGTGAGAGCCAAGTGCTTCCGGGCTGAGTGGGGTAGACAGTCCATCACGGGTGCTGGCTGCCCATTTGACCAGCTCTGCTCCTTACTTGGAGTGACCTCCTTGGTATCCCAATCTCCACTTGGTGAAATCCAAATCTCTTTGGTCCTCAGAATCCTTCTCAACACAGGCTCTAGCCTCGGGCCTTGGCAAGTAAGCTGAGATGCCCTGACGCAGAGCAGGGAGCCTGAATTCAACCAGCCTTAGTGCTTTAGTGACGCTGGAGTTTAGCTTACCCACCACCTACACCATCAGTACCAGAAGTTAACAGTTTTTCATGTCTGATCGTGAACACTTGATTTATGCAGTGTACTACTTGAAGAGCATAAACTTAAGGGGCAGTTCAGAATCCCACTCCCAGGTCGTGTTGACTCCTCTCAGGGCTGATGAAAGCCATAAGAACATAAATAGACACATATATGAATTTTGCATGTTACCAGCCCAAACTTGTGAATAATTATGCACTGTGCAAATCAACCAGCCCAGACCTTGGCTCCAGCAATTTCCACAGAGCCCAGCTGTTCAGAGCTAACTGGCACTGCTTCTGGCCTCTCTCTCTCTCTCTCTCTCTCTCTCTCT
>PVKA01016367.1:0-48093 GCA_004027165.1 Ctenomys sociabilis | reverse complement strand
TGGTGGTGGTGGTGATGGTGGTGGTGGTGGCGGTGGTGATGGTGGTGGTGGTAGTGGTGGTGATGATTTTGGCGATGATTATAATGATGATGTTGGTGTTGATGCTGCAATGGCTGTGATGGTGATGGGAGCCTACCTCTGGGATAAGGCGGCCACTGTGGAAGCAGCAGTTTGCCTGGACCTGCAGGAGAGCAGTTCTGCACAGAATAGGAGGCAGAAAAAAGCTGCACCTCAGTCTTTGAAGTGCACAAGAAGGTGCTCTGGAGGAGCCGGGCAGCCCGAGCCACCTTTGGCCTGGTGTGACACCCTCCTGTGCCCTGCTACCTCCTCTTCTCCAGCCCTGCTTAGTTTAAGGACAAAGGTGGCTCAGCAGCCAGCTGTGAGCAGGAGGAAATTGGTGCTCCACCATCCTGCCACTCTGATCTGATCCCTGAGCGAGGCTGCAGGCGACAGGATGCAGAAGCATGGGACGCACTGGAAGCTCCTCAGTCCAGGAGCGGAGCTGCTGGCACTTTGACATGGGAAGCCACTCCTCCTTTTGGTTCTGTGCCTACCTCACAGCAGTCCACATGCCTGCTCCATGCCTCCTGCGTGCTCTCCATGGAAAGTCAGCAGCGGAGCCCAAAAGAGCAGTCCCTGGACACCAGTCTTCTTTGGGTGTGGACAGGATGTGGCCTTCCCAGGGCTTTCCTCCTCCCAGGACGGTGCCTCCTGAGCACCCCTTTGCAGCCTAGGCTGCCTCTTGGCTGGGCTCCTACAAGCCTGTGCCTGGCAGGGTTGTGTCCGACTGACCCACAGCGAGTGGGGCAGGCTCTCTACCAACCAGCTGGTGCCGCTATGTCCCTTGCCTCCGACCAGCCAGCCTGCCGTGGCCTGGTAGCAAGCAGATGCCCGGGGCACAGACCCCTCGGAGAGAAGTTTCCTCCTGCCCTGCAGCCCACCGCTGACCTACATTCCCTGATTGCAGTGCTGCAGCAATATGAGCAGTCGCAGAGCTGGAGCCCTCCCAGCCCATAAAACTGGAATAAACCGAAACCCATTTACAAATTAAACACAAACAAAACTGCAAAACCAATAAAATTTAAATTTGCAGCATTAATTTTACAAGGCAGATGCTTCCCAGAGACACAGGACCCAGATTGGGCCCCAGGGTGCTGGCGCTACCTGCTGCCACGCGAATCTCCTGGCTGATCACGGAGCCTGCGCACTTGCGCGGGGGCTGGGCCTGAGTGCTTGCCCCAACGGCGGGATGGGTCTGTGTTTGTCAACCTGCTGTCTCCCTCAGCGCCATCCCACGGGCGCATTTCATACTCGTTCGTGATAACTTGCTTACTCTGCTGTGGTTTCTGCCCGAGGACAGCTTCGCTTTACAGTGTGAGCGGGAGCTGATTTGAGCGGGAAAAATCCAATTATTGCAGGGACTACGAACAGAAAAAAATTTCATCTTCTATTTACTGCCACAGTTACTGCTAATGAACTGCCCCAGGCAGGGAGGGGGAGGGCAAGGAGAGGGCAGTCATGGTACTGGTACTGCTACCCAGGCTGCCCCCAGGGACATCCTGGGCCCTACTCGTGCTGGAATTCAATGCAGGTTCCAGGAGTGGGTGGGCCTCTGCTTCGTGCGATTAAACACGCCCTCTCAGACACGGGCCCGCCCAGCATGCCAGCACACACATACGCATGCTCAGCTCGCACCTGGAGGGCTGCACAGCCTTGGAGGTGCAGGGGCATCTTCCTGGCTCTAGTCACTGCTGCTGACAGCGGATGCTCGGGAAAGACCAGTGGCCTAGAGTACCAGCCCCAGGGGCCCAGGGCCACCAGAGAAGACATAGAAGGAAGTTCACAGCCTGCCATAGACCTCAGCCCTCTGTGACGTAGCCCTCCAGCGCCAGGAGAAAGAAGCAGGGCAGCTTCCTGTGCCCATTTACAGTGCGCCCTACGGTTGTCCCTCCCTTGGGAACAGGCAAGGAACCTGACCAGCCCGAAACGCCTCCCAGGCCCAGGGTCTGGACAGATGGCAGCTGTTCTCCTGAGGGCACGCAGCCAGCCTGGGCGGGGCTCACGTGCAGCCAGCTGCAGCCCTCAGAGGTACCTGCTGAGGGCACGTGTGGAGCGCTGGTATGCATCCGTGTGTGGTTCGTGTGTGCGAGTTTAGCTGTGGGGTGTATCTGTGTTGGCGTGCGCCACATGGATACGTGTGCTGGGGGGTATCTTCATGTGCCCTGCCAAGCGTGGCCAGTCCTGGGCCGTGCAGGGCGTCTGGCTGCGTCTCTAGGGAGGCCTATCTGTGGTGACAGAGGCATGCAGACCTGCCGAAGGGCTGGCAGAAGCCCTTCACTTCGTCCCAGAAGTCACAACACACCCTGCAACCTCCTTTCTTCTGAGGCCAGGACTCCCCTGTTCTGTCCCCTAGGTGTGTTCAGGGGGCTGCTGTCCCCAGGTTAGGGCAGGCGGAGAAAACACAGGATGGGGAGACATCAATCCCTGGCGGCTGTCCCACATCTCAGGCTGTGACTGTTTCCCATGGGGCCCCCATCAGCCTACCCCTCATGTCCTCAGGAAGCACCATCCACCTCTGAGGACATCCTGCACGTCCCTGGAAGCTGCTGTGACATCAGGGCCTGCTCAGCAATCCCCACATGAAATGGCAGCTCAGCCATGAAAAGCCCTTTGTCCCTGAGACTTGGTGGCCAGCACTCTGCCTCCTGCTGCCTCTGGCAGGAAGTGGTCAGGCCAGGTATGGCACTCTGCAGCCCGCAAAGGCTTTGAGTGTTCAGCGCTGTGGCCAGTGTCCCCAGGGTCTGGAGACCGGGCGGGCCGGTGCTTCTGACTCCCCCTCCAATGCACAAGCTCCTGAGTGCCCAGAGTGGTCAGCCTGTGTGTGCAGGTGGGGCGCACTGAGCCTGTGTGTGTGAGCTCGTGTGTGCACAGGTGCGTCGGGACACGCTCGAGCAGGGGGCAGGTGCTGAGCGTGCCAGTCACTCTGGCTGCGGCGCCCTGCTGGAGGCCCCAGGCCCTCTGGTCCTTCCCTCCCAGCCTGATGTTCCTGTCCTGTCTTCACATCCCCTTCCTGGGCTCCGCATGGCCTGGGCCCTGTGCTCCGCCCCCAGCTGCACTCTCAGATAGGGGTGTGTGAGAGCCCAGGCCCTGGAGCATGGCTGGGGCTACCTGGCTGGGCAACTGGGCCAGCTCCAGGTGTGGCTATGCTGCAGCTCTTGGGGCTGGAAGTGCCCTTCACTGACAGCAGAGCTCCTAGTCCGAATCAGGCAGGAGGAACCGGCCCTGGGCCCTGGCCCTGGTGCCGTCTCTGAGGCTCAGGATGCGGAGGGCCAGGCTGTGCCAGGTGCCTCCTTGGGGCTGCTTGAGGGCCAGGTGGGTTCCCGCAGGCCCCCAAGCCTTCCTGACACCACCTGGGTACAGGCATGCACTCATACACACGTACGTACACACACAAACACACATTCATTGTAATTTGCTTTGGGAATCTCAGACACCATGCATAAGGTACGTGGGGTGCGATGTGTGTGTGTGACAATCCCATGTCTTACAGGTTTAGGAAAAGTTTTTGTACCATCTTTTATTATAACTAAAATAATGCATTTGGGAAGGGAGAGGCAGCGGCTGGCGACTGACTGCAGGAGTGACAGGCGGCCAGGGAGAGGTGTGGAGCACCATCTGGCCCTTGCCAGTGGACACCACACTGGGCAGTGGGCAGGGAGGCCAGCCCGGGCCTGCTGTGTGGCACTGGGGGAGCATGGCCTGTGGCGGCTTGTCCTTGGGGCAAGGATGCCAGGAGCCCATCCCCCAGCTCTGCAGGGCAGCAGGGCCCCACTTCCCTGGTGCCCTGTTGAGGACGCTGCACTGACCCTCAGCCGGTGTCTCTGCCCACCTGAAGTGTCAGACCCCGGTGCCACGTTCCTCTCAGCGCATAAGGCAGGACACAAGCAGCACAGGCGCCCTTGCTCTGGGGATGGAGGCAAGGTCTGGGCTGGTTTCCTGCCCTTCCCAGCCCGCAACAGCTGCCCTCACTGTGTCCCCAGGGTGACAGGCAGGTGGGGAGACTCTGGTGTTCCTCAGGAGGGCATTGGTCCCGTCACTCAGGTCCTCAGACCTGGATGGCCTTTGTTAGCTCCCACAGCCCTGTCTCCACACTGAAGGCACTGGGCTTCGGCACACAACCTCAGTGTACAGCAGGGCCTGGAAAGGGCCGCAGGCATGAAGGTGCCAGGGCGGGGTGGGCAGCGCGCCCCCAGGTGCTGTGCTGCACTAGGCACGTGTAGCTCACCCAGCGTGGGGTGCCATGTTCTGTGCAGGTCTGCTCAGGCTCAGAGCGGAGTCCAGGCCCCTCCTGTTCCCTGTACTGACCTGTGACCTGCCAGATTCTCCTGCACTGAAAGGGCCCTGGGCTTCTTTCTACTGGGTGGTGTCCCCTAACGGCCGAAGCCTGGCCCTGGTCATGTCACCCTTTGCTCATTGCTCCTATGGGGTGGTCGCTGAGTCCAGGCCCAGACTCAGGACCCCATGTGAAGTGGAACTGCAGGGCTGATTGCTGAAATCAAGACTTCGAGGCACAGGGAAGGCAAAGCAACTTCCTGCGTGGGGCCCAGCTGCCTGTCTGCCAGGGTCCTGCGCAGGGCAGCAGCATTTGCAGAGCAAAGCTCCTGCCCTTGCTGGGAGAGATCTTTGTTGACACAGGACCTACAGAGTTGCACCTCTTGTTTATGCAAATGGAGGATTCTGTGGCTTACTTTTTAAAAAATGAAAGAGTGAAACAGCAAAGAACTTCCAGGACAGGTGGAAGCCAGGAGCTGAGGAAGCTGCCAGAGGAAGTGGAGCCGGAACCAGGCAGCGAGGGCCGCTGTCCCCTCCTGGGACGGAGCCTCTGCAGGGAGGGCGTCGCCAGGCTCAGGGGCTCAGGCCCCTCCCAGGGCTCTGCACCACGGGCAGGGGGCAGGCAAAGCCTCAGGAAAGGGAGCCTAAGCCGGGAGGCTGGAAGCTCTTCACACGCGGGTGCCTGGCTGGCCCCTGAGAGGAGCTTCAGTGTGCGCAGGAGTTCTGAGTGGCTGCGCTCCGTCTGGGGCCACCCCTCAGAAGCTGTGAGCCCCTCAGTGAGGGTATGCTAGGGTGGGTGGACGTGGAGCGCAGGCGTGGCCACACTCATCCCCCCGCCCCACGTGACGCCAACTCAGGCCTTTGTTGTTGGCTTTGCCTTGTAAAGTGCTGTTTTCTCCCTTCTCTGACCTGTGGTGAAGTGAGGGGCAGAACCCCAGAGAGACAGGCGCGCATGTGTGAGTTAACGCTGGACTGAAGCAATCCCAGCCAGGGCTGGGCACGCTTCTCTCTGGAGTCCAGGCACTTGTGGGGCTGGCTTCTGTAAGCAGACAGGGAGGGAGGTAGAAGCCATTTGGCAGGAGGTGGCATATTGCCCTGCCTGAGAGATTGCTGGGATGGCTTTGGAGGCTCTGAACGAGCATGACGGAGATGCGGCTGCGGCTCCCCACATCCAGCAGCTGCACCGAGAGCTCCTGCGTCCAGAGCCTCCTCTCCCAGAGCTGTCTCTGGTTCCTTGTCCCTGGGATGGGAGGCCCAGGGAAGAAACCTCATGCAGTTTTCTGTCTGGAAGAAGCCAGCTGAGCTCCAGGACCCCTGAGCTTGTGGGAGTCGGTGGTCACCTCCCACCAACCTAGCCTGCACCAGTTCCCAGCTCTGCCCTGCCCCGTGGCCACAAGGACCACGCCTTAGGTCAGCACAGGCCTGCAGGACAGGGACACAGTCACTGTGAGTCCTGGCTCTGAGGCCTGGCGCCACTGTGGCCCTTGGTTGTTCTGTGCTGCTGGGTGATGAGGCAGCAGTCTGGCCCAGGAAGTGAACTCCTATCTAGGGGACGAGTGTCCGTCCGGCCTTCCCACCTGCCCATCCCGGGGGCCACTAAATCTGGCTGGGGCAGCCACTCCTGAGCTGCCCAGGGGCCCTGTGGTGTCCAGGTGCTGAGAGGCGGCACAGTATTCCGGCCTCGGGGACCCCGTGCGGGCGGGCGGCACTGACCACTGTCTCCTTCATCTCTCCGCAGCACGCATCATCAGAACCAAGCAGTGGTGTGACATGCTGCCCTGCCTGGAGGGGGAGGGCTGCGATCTGCTCATCAACCGGTCCGGCTGGACGTGCACACAGCCCGGAGGGCGGATAAAGACGACCACGGTATGTGGCCCACTCTGCTGTGGGTGCCGGGAGAGGCCTCTGATGGGACAGGTGGCAGTGTGGCTCCTTGAGCAAAACTTGTCCCCTCAGCCCCGCAATTCACCCTGAGGACTGTGGCCCCGGCAACCTGTCCCAGATCAGGTAGTCATTGGCTGGTGGCCTCAGAGACAGAGCAGTGGATGCAGAGCCATCAGGGGGCTGCTGTCCTGTTGGAGAGGATATTTGGTATTGGGGCATGTGTGGGGGACATGTCCCGTAGCCCCTGACCTGAGGAAGCACTTTTGGACCTCTCTAAAACATCAGGACTGGGTTGAGCTCTGAGGGTTCTGCTGCCCCAGGTGTGGCCTGGTGGCCGCCT
Organism: Ctenomys sociabilis; assembly: GCA_004027165.1. Classification (NCBI taxonomy): domain Eukaryota; kingdom Metazoa; phylum Chordata; class Mammalia; order Rodentia; family Ctenomyidae; genus Ctenomys; species Ctenomys sociabilis. Next base: position 41,537 of record PVKA01016367.1, on the reverse strand, counting down.
GCTGACCCTCTGGGCACTCAGTCCTCCTCTTCCCATTGAGCAGGTGCTCTGAGAGCTCCTCGAAAGACGCCAGGGCTGGCCTGGTCCTCAGAACAGTTTCCGTGGGTGGCTTTCGTCCTTGCAGGGCCTTTCTCCGACATCCCTTCCCTGGGTGCTGGGACCATGCTGCCTTGTGATGGCCACGTGAGCAGCCCTGGTGCTCTGGTGCTGGGGTGCACAGGCTGACCTCTTCTGGTGGCTGGATTCCCCCCTCCTTGCTCTCCCCTGCCAATCCGGTCTCTGTGAGCGACAGATCCAGGGCCCCAGAAGGGGCTGTGAGCACACAGGGCTTGCTCAGGCCGAGGCTGCAGCCCATCCACAAGACTGGGTGAAGACTTACTCTTCTGCTGGGCCTTCCCTGTGACACCTGCACGTGCTGTCCTAGCAGTGCACCTGCGGGGTCCCTTGGCTGTGGCTGCCTGGGAGGGTCCTGTGATCACCTGGCCCACAGGCTGGGCAGGCAAATAGCTCTGAGTGCAGTCAGGACCGAGCTGTGATTCCGTGGCACACGACCCCCACCCTGAGCCACAGCCACAGCCAGAGCTGCAGCCCTGGGTCCAGCAGGTTGTCCTGAGGCCCACTCTATGCGGAATGTGAGTGACTTGGCCTTCCTGTAGCCAGGGCCAGGGTGCATCTGTCCCTGAGCTTGGCTGTCCAGGAGCGGCACAGAGTACCAGGCCTCAGGCTCTGCCAAGCAGCTGACAGCCTGAGCTTCCCGAGCAGGCTCCTGGCCCCGCACTGCGCCGGCTCCAATGTGGCCAGTGCCGAGGTGAGGGTCTGTCCTGACCTGCAGCTGTGAGGGCCTGCAGCTGCTCCCAGCTGTCTCCCTGCCGTGGCTCTGCTGGCTGGGTGACTCCCCAGGTGGCAATGATGTCCTGGAGGGTCAGGGTTCTTGTGCCAGGGCTGCCCACATGAGCACTTTCCATGACAGTGGTGGAAGGCCCTGTCTGAGGCCAGGGCTCTGACATCCATATCTGGACACACAGGGAAGAGGTGTGTGGACCCTGTTCAGCACATGTGACCGTGACAGGCCTCTGTGCTGTCAGCCTAGCCCTTAGGGTCATGCTCGGAGGTGAGACTGGACACCCTGTGGCCCTGAGGAGGCTGTGCCCTACCAGATGGACCTGGGGATGACAAATGCGCCCCAAGCCTGGGCGACCTCTGGCCCCTCTGAGGACACAGGCTGTACTCTGTACCCTGAAGTACAGAGCACCACAGGCAAGGGTGGTGCTTCCCCCTCATGATCCAGGCTGGGACTGTCACAGGGCCAACCAGCTGGGGTGGCAGGTCAGGCTTCGATGGATGGCATGATGTCAGAGGCCTCAGCAGCCTCCAGCACAGTGGGGGCGGGAAGCTCTTCATACCTGCTTCCTGGGGTCAGCTGAGGTCCACAGAATGCGGTGGGCCAGGCCCACACCAGAACATCCTGTCCTCTGGCCTCTGCCCCTCCGGGCGCCCAAAGCTTCATAACGGTCCCTGCTTCCAAGGCATGGACACGTGCTCTCTTGGCAGGCCTGGCCCAGTGAGTGAAGGTGAGCTGTCTGGGGCCCTGTAAGTCTGTAGCACTCTGAAGGCTTATGAGTGAGAACGTGACCCTGGCTTATGCTACTTTCACTGTTTTCACTGTAACCCAGCAGGCCCACATTTAATAATGATGTCAGCAGCCTCGCGGGCCTGCTTGGTAGCGGTGGCAGCAGGTGCAGATGCCGTTGTTGGGCACTTGTGCAAACTATGGTCAGGTTCCAGGGTGTGTGGATGGTGCAGGGCTGTGTCCTCCCCACAGGGGCTCTGCTGCCATGTCTGCAGCCCATGCTCAAGCGCTGGGAAACAGTCATGAAAAATGATAGCCAGAAAAACGACACGAAGGGTGGCAGTTTCCTGCCATCCAGAAGCTGCACACCCAGCCGTCCCAGGCTGGGGCAGCCAGGGCTGGGCGGCAGATGCCTGCTCCAGGTCCACGTGCAGAGCTGTCGCCTCTCTGCCTGAGCCTGCTGGGCATGCCCTTTGCGTCAGTGTACCTGGCCACCAGCTGGAGGCCAGGAGGAAGGCACCCCTGCCTCGCCACCCACCCCACCCTTCTCTCGGGCAACAGGGGCTTCACTCCTAGGGCACCGGCTTTACAGGTGTCCCTGATTTTCCCCATGAGGAACAGGAGGGAACAAACCTGTCACAGCCTTTAGTCTGGCCCAGCTGTCCCCAAGACAGACCCATAGCACGACTTGAGGCTGTTGGTGTCACCTACTTCTATGGTGAGATCCCTGCACCACAGAAGCCCTGTTCCTGGCCAAGCCATCTGGGGGCTTTCGTGAACTTTGAAGAGTATGTGACCACCACTCTGCCTGGTGTCCAAACATGTCCTCGCCTGAAGAAACTGCTCCCAGCCAGCCACGCAGTCAGGAGCCCACCTCGCTGTGGCACCTCTGGGCTGGTGTTCAGGCACCCCCAGCATGAGGGGACCTCCTCAGGAATGTGGGTGGGAAGTGGTTGCCCAGGCCACCAGAAAAGGACTGTCAGCAGGTCCTCTGTCCTCGCGGGCCCACGTCCTGAGTAGCGTTGCTCTTGCCTGGCTATGCAGCAGGTCATGCACATTTCCGTGGCACCATCTGACACAGGCAGGGCCCTCCCCGTGGACTGCACAGGTGCCGTCACTGCCAGGCTGCCGGGCACCAGGCTGGGGACCCAGCCTCGCCCCACCTGGTGCTGCACGTGCCTGTGTCCTCTTCCCATACCTGCTGCATCATTTGAACAGGGCCTTACTGACAAACAAGGAGGGCAAGGGCTCTCCCTCTGTCTGGACACCGGTTTTGGGGTACTAGGCCTGCTCCTGCTCTCGGGGTATGAGGCCAAGGCCAGCACTGCCAAGGACAGGCTGCCGACCAGCTTATCATGGTGGCAATGACTCTGATTTCCAGCATCCAACTTATGAAAAGCAGCTTGTAGACACTTGCTTGATTCCTTGTAGCCCACAGGCCCGTGAGCTCCAGCCACGGAAACTGCAGCTGGTCAGCTTGAGTGACCACAGCAGCCAGGTAGCGGGAAGGCCAGGGGGGTGGGGTTCCTGTCAGCAGGGAACCCTTGGAGGGGCGGGGCTTCGTTCCTGCAGTGCGTGTGCATGGGGCCAGGCCTGTGTCCCACATTTTGACGGTGCTGGTGATGTCCCCGAGATCACTTGTGCTGGGGCCGGGGCATGGACTGTATATTCTCTTGGGAGCCACAGGACCCAGCCCCCACAGCTCCAGGGCCTCAAACCCTGCTGCCAGGCCTGGGAGGGCTGGTTGGACTCTCAAGCCCAACATCGCAGACCTGAAGCTCATAATCCCAGTCCACATGCCACCCCAACCCCTTACAGGGGGTAACGAGCCCCCAGGAACCCTGTCTTCATATATCGGTTTTCCAAGAGGTGATGACTGTTTTTATAAATTGGCTTTGAGAAGCCTGGTGATCCTGTCCAGGCGCCCATGCCTGGGTCAGAATCCTCCAACCACCTCTGCCCCCATCCTGGCTGTGCACAGCCCAGGGGAGCCCTGCTGTGACACCCCAGCTGGACCGTCACTTGTCATTTCTATGTGTCCCCAGAGGGGGCGCCAGTCAAGGGCACACCCTGGGCCTTGGAGTCCCCAGCCCTGGCCCTCCCTGGCCTGCATAAGTAGTGTGATAAATGGGTTCATTGATTAACCCAACAGGGACCTGGCGATGCTGACGTTTGCTTTTCCAAGACCGCTGCTGCTTCTCTGAGTGCCGGTCATCACGCCATTAGTGGGTCACGAAAGTAATTCAGTGGCTCATGATCAGCATTCAGGAGGAGGAAGAAATGGGACAAAACATTAGTGAGCTCCGGGGTCAGGGGGAGTCCATTTAATGAATCGGGTTTGCACGCCTGGGGTGACATGGGAGATGAAGATCCGCCATCCTGGAGGTCCCCAGAGACATGCTGGGTCCCAGGGCACTTTGAAGGCCCTGCAGTGGGGGCTGGCTCTGCCCTGAAGACATCTGTCTGCACTGGCGGGTATGACCCTGGTGGGCGTCGCAGGTGACCAGGACACTGGTGGCAGCTCTGGGTCCCTGGGGACAGTTCCTGGGCGCCTTCTGCTTGCTGGCTTTGTACTTGCTCTGCTCTGGCTGCCTCTGTCCATGCAGCAGGGCTCCCAGGGGGGTGGATGGGAGAAGGCTGGTAGCAGGAGCTCAACTAAGAGCCACTCCTGTTGTGCATCAGAGGCAACGTGCTTTCCAGCTAGCTACGGAGCACCATGCTTGAATTCCGTGTGACAGAAACTGCATTCACAGGAGCGCTCAGTGGGTCTTGGGGAATGTGGTACAGGCTCAGGTGTCACCTGAGCATGTCATGGATAAGTCACGCTCCCTGGAGCAGAGGCCAGGTGAGCCTGGGCCAGCTGCCTGCAGGAAGCCAGGGCTTGTGTATCTGTACTGTGCTCAGCCAAGGTCCCAGAGTGCACTGGAGTGCCGGGTATAGCTTTGTCCTGGGACTTGCTAGGTGCTGGGGACATGCTGGCCTGGCCCACCCTCCTTTCTCCCCACTCACATTGCCTTAAACCAGCTGCTAGTGTGCTAGCCCAGCCTCCAGTCTGCTGGTCTCCCTAGGGTCAGGCGAACTGCATGGTATTCAAATAGCAAAGCCCCATCTGTCACAGACCTGCCTGGATACCTTCCTGCAACTCCCGGCATCTGTCTGCATCTTTAGAGACCCTGCTTGGGAGCCGAGAGCCAGGCTGGAGTAGGAACCCCTGCCCTTCCTGCTTGCATGCCAAGCAGTTCCGGTGGATGGTGGCCACGTCCAGCCACAGACAGGAAGAGGCCCGTTCAGCTTCCCACCACCTCAGTGCAGGAGTGGGGGCAGGGGCTGTCGTAGGAAAGTGCTGTCACTGAAAGCAAGTTGGTGCCTCGAGAGTTAAATTGTGCTCCCTGGAGGTGCGTGTGTTAGATACACCTGCCACCAGGTCCACGGGGAACAAACCAGGCAGCCCTGCCCTGGACACTCCCCAGGTGCCCATTGGCCCTCACGCAGGAGCACTGCTGGTCAGCAGGGCCTTGCTTGGGCGGCTGGCACATAGCATGAGGCCCCCACGCTGCCCTTGCCTGCCTTCCATGGGTGCCACGAGGTGCCACGGATGCCTCCTGGGGAAACAACAGATTTCTGCAAGCACAGAACCAGCAGAGGAGACCGCAGCAGCCTAGTAGGAAGAGTGGGCTGAATGGAAGTGAGCGCAGGGGGCAGTCCCTTGCGTGGGGGCGGGGTAGATGCCTTGAAGGACGTGGTTCCTTCTGCTGTGTGCCCACAGAGCGTGGACCTGGAGCCCGAGCCCTGGACCCAGCAGGGCTTGGAGGGGTCTCTGGGAATCAGGGCCTTGAGCAAAAGTGTGCTGCCGAGCTGTGAGACCCCTCTAACCGGAGAACGCGGCCCCAGGTTCTTGCTGGGCAGCATCCTGCGTAGGTGTCCCTGGGCTGCTGCAAGTGACAACCGCCTACTGGCGGCTTCCCAAGCAGGCTTTATCCAGTTTCAGGGCTAGCAGGCCTGACCGGAGGGCAGCTTTCACAGGCACCTCCTGCACTCCTGCTGTAGCAGCTCCCTGGACACTGGCTGGTGGTTAAAGCGCCTTGGCCTCTTGTTGTCTTCACGTGGCCTGCTGAGTGCCCAGTCCCCTCTCATTTTCTTACAAAGGTGTTTCCTCTGGGTTCAGGGTGTGCGCTAAGCACAAGATACCACCTCTAGACCCCAGCGGCATCCAACAGCCCTTCTCTTTGGAAGTGGTCAGCTGCTCATATGCCTTGTGGATATAGATTTTGAGGGACATCACCCACCAAACCCAAACGTGGTGCTGTGAGTTGGTGGCCTGAGGACCCTGCCGAGAGGCCCAGCTGCTATCCATCAACCCTTTAGCTGCCTGCCCCAATGTTGGAGGGACCAGGGATGCCTGTTTGGGAGAAAGACAGAAAGGAACAGAACTCAGGAAGAAAGGAAGCAGCAGGAAGGGCGACACAAAGACAGAAGTTGAACCAGTGGTGGTGGAGCTGTGTCCAGGGCCCAGGAAGCAGGTAGGAACAGGGTGGCCGTGGAGCCCTGGCCATCTACCATCAGGGGTGGCCCCCGCTTCCCCCACCCCTGTGGCTTTCTGGACTGGTGGACAGGCATGGTGTTACTCACTGGTGCTTCAGACAGCTCCCAGACAGGCCTCCTGAACCCCAAGGTAGGAAGTAGGGTCACTAAAGGTGCTGGAGAGTGTGGGCGCCTACAGCTGGCAGGAGGCGGCAGCTGGCCCAGCCCCTGTCCTGCCCAATGGCAAGGTAAGCCCAGCCTGGCCTCCAGGTCCCTGTGGCCTTCCTAGTTTTGGACCCTGTATGCAGCCACAAGTGGTCACATGACAGGAAATGCTGGGAGCAGGACGCTGTCCGGAGGGGCATTAGGAAATACTTTAAAAAAGTGTGTGTGTACCTGTTGCATAGCTTTTGGAATGTGAGTAAGAGCAGGATTTGTTAAAACTCCAACTGGATATTTGGAACATGAAATTGAGGAAATCTGACAGAAGAGTAGATATTTTTTTCCTCAGAATTAGGAAAAAAAGAAGAAAATAGAAGATCTATTTGAGAGGCCTGGAGGGTATAAAAGCCAAAAATAGAAAGAAATGGAAAAAGGGAGGAAAAAAATTATCAAAGAATTATTTTCTAAAAATATTCCCAGCCCTGAAAGCTGTGGGATCCCGAGAGAGCACGCATGCCACGGGCCCCAAGGAATAAAAGGAGCCATCCAGAGCTGCCGCTGAAGTTTCGGGCCGCGAGGGACGGGGAATGTCCTAAAGCTCAGAAGGAAAAACTAGGTCACAAACAAAGACAGCCCCGGAATGCAGCAGAGTCTCAGGGGACAGCGTGGCCAGGACGAGCAGCAGCAGCTCCAGGCTCGGGTCCTGCACTGGGCTCCCAAGTCCCCAGAAGGGTCTTTTGTGGGAAGTCACCAAGACTTCAGCCCAGGAGACCCTGAAGACAGAGGGGGCTGAGGCCACAGGGCTCAGGGACATTGCCCAGGGGCAGTGAAGGGGCGACCCCGTGCAAGCTTCCGGCTGGAGACTGTGCCTAGCTTCCGGCTGTCTAGTTGTTTCAGGACCAGGGTGCAGGCTTTCCTTCGGCAGTCAGGCCTACACTGCACACGGTATCTGCAGCCTGCCTGGCTTGACCCAGCCTCCTTCCACTCCTAGGCATGCAGCCCCTGTTCTTTAGGAGCCCCACGTGGGTCCTCAGCAGGGTGTCTTGGGCTGTAGGCTGCTAAGGAAAGCGCATGCCCCCACAGCACCTGTCCTCTGGCCCAGCAAGAGCGCTGGCTTCCTGAGAGCTCAGGGGCTCTGGAAGGATGAGCCAGGCCCAAGCCAGCTGGGCTACAGCGCGTGAGCAGCAGGTGCGAGGCTTGAGGGGAGGGCTGGCACGCTGCCGAGAGCTGAGTCTGCGGCCTCCATCTCAGGCTGAGGAGTCATTCACACAGATGCAGCAGGTCCTGACTGCAGAGTCCTCACCGTCAGAGGAGGAGCAGCAGAACTGGGGGTACCGCAGGTGTCCTGGATGGGACTCAGTCATAACAGGCATTTGAAGGAAAGGGCCAGCGTGGACTTGGTGGGGTTCCCCACATAGCCAGAGGAGGACACTGGGCAGGGACCAGCAGGACCCATGCAGAGGGCATGAAGAAGACAGGCCAGTGCTCAGGGCCACCTGCAGGACCCAGCCACACCCCCGGTTTTCGCCTTGGCCCTAGCTAGGTGCCCTCCCAGCCTTGTGACCACCCTGGAGTCCGAGGCCAGCAGCTTCCAAGCTGCCAGGCTACTCTGTCCCCCTCTACATCGCAGTCCCTGTGCAGCTCCTCCCTCTGCTTGTGGCTGGGAACTTCTGTAGTCCGTTTCATGTTCACGTGACATGGAATCCCTTGCCATGGTGTTGTGGACTTTGGGGATGTGGGTGCAATTTGTCACCTCCATCTTGGATCCAATACAATGTCTCTAGGCCTGTTCTCCAGGAGGCTGGGCCTGCTCCCCTCCCCACTGAGACTGTCCCCGGGGCCCACCATGGAGGGCCCTGTACCCCACTGTGCCTGGTCTCTGCCGGCCCCTGAGGGCTGCAAGTGGTGGCTTTGTTCCCAGAAAGGAGGAAGCGCTGCTGGGGTTCAGCTGCTGAGCCCACACAGAGCAGGCTGCAGGCCCTAGAGACAGAGCCCCAGGATGACCACCCTGGTGCGTGCCACGCCATGGCCTCTGCATGCCATGAGCCCCCCAGCCTCTGTCACCTGGTCCTCCTCTGTCACATACCCCAGTGTGTCTGCTGCGGGGCCATATCCTCTGAGCACCAGTGACAGAGGAGGACCAGGTGTCACTGAGCGAGGCTGGCACCTGCCACCTGCACCAGTCCTTCTCTTTACTTCTTTGGAGACCTCTGAGATGCCCTTCATCCTGCCAGGCTAGAGCCTCAACAGAATCTCCACTCTGTCCACAGCCCTGGGTACAGTGGGCAACTGCTAGTTTACACCCCAGAAGCAGACAGGAACCCTTAGCCCCCTGTCCCCAGGCTCCCCCGGGCCACATCCTCGGTGACGTGAGCAGGACCTCAGCTGCACACAGCCTTCCTGGAGGTTGCTCCCCTGAGCAGGAAGGTGGTGACAGAGCACAGGTCTGCCTGAGGGCCCCACGTGGCCATTACCATCATCCTGTGGGAGCCCTGGACAGACCTGGATGACAGAGCTGGGCTCTAGAAGTCCTTCAGACCCCAAGGAGGAGCCAGCAGGAGCACCCTGGAGCCGTCTCCAGGCAGCTTGTGCAGCAGCAAGCCATCCTGGCAGAGGCCCTGGAGGACATGGCAGCTCGCTGTGCACCTACTGGGCAGGGCAGGGCAGGAACAGGCCTCCTGCACAGGTGGGTGCTCACCTGGCATTCCCTGGGCAAAGCCCCTGTGGGGAAGAGAGGTAAATGTAGTCCCCAGCTGCAGCCTGGCCTCCACGCATCTAGGGACCAGGATTCCCCATATTCCTGAGCTGCCTCTGCTCCATGACCTGAGGCAGGTCCCTGCTCTGTGCCCACAGGAAGCTGTGTCCAGGATGAGCAGGGCCTTCCTGTCCTCTGCAGAGCGCTCTGCCTAGGAGCCACACAGGCCTGCCCGAGGCAGGGCGGGGCATCCCAGGAGCAGGGGAGACTGTCCCTTCTCACCAGTACCCATAATCTGCAGTGCCCATCGACCCAGACTCTGAGTGTGGAACCCCAAGGACAGAGCCCCTGAAGATTAGAAAGCTGCACGAGAGACCAGGTGGGCAAGGGGTTCCAAAGCCCCAGGAGTCCAGGACCTGCACCCAAACTAATCTTTGTTCAGCACAAACAATGAAAAATGCCAAGTCGTTGCTCCAGCCCCTGCTGCGAGCCCTCTGTGCCCCTTGGACTCACTGCCATTCACCGTCACAGTGATCGCCGGGCATCCTAATAGATGCAGTGTGTGACAGAAGCCTCCAGGCCGGCGCCGCGTCCGCACCTGCTGTGAGCAGCCACGTTCTTCATCTTCCCAGCAGAAATGTGCCCGGAAACGAGAAGACTGGCTTGGCCACGCCCGCATCCTTTTATGGGCGCTTTTAGTAACGGACGGCATTCTGTGCCGGGCACTATGTGCAGTCACCGTGCCGTGCTAGTCTTGATTTTCCTTGAAGTAGCTGCTGTTTGAATCACTGTAAATACATAAATGGCAGACAGTTGAAATTCAATGGAGCTGACCCAGTGGGAGGCAGTGAACAGCATGTCGTGTCATCCAGGGGGTATGCACATGGGTCCCTGGTGCCACGGTGGTTGCCAGCAGCCTTGTGGTCCCTGAAGGCTGCCCTGGGGTGACCTCAAGGTGGGGGTCAGGACCAGAGTGGGGTAGCCTAGGCCTCAGTCGTGTGTGCAGCTTCTGCCCACCCCTCCATCCATCCTGTATGTCGGGCACTAGGGCTGAGGTGGGTGGCACTTGATCTTGGGGACCTGCACAGGCCATGGAGGGCAGCTTTTTGATGCACAGCGGACCCATTTGAGGCTTCTTGGGGCAGCGGTCTGAAGTATTCCCTGGACAGATGGGGGCTATGTACCACTTGCCTAAAGATGGCACTGTGCAGGGCCTATGGGCACAGTCACCGCCCAAAACCATGTAAGATGCCTGGTGAAATCTTCACAAGGAACTCTGTGGCTGCCGCCACCTGCTGGGCCAGGCCTCAGTCAGGTGTGGCTGACCAGGTGTGTGTATCCAGGTGCGGCCACCACGTGTGTCTGTCCCAGGGCCGTTGACCAGCTGTATCTGCCCGTAAGCAGCAGCTGCTGGTCCAGAAGACCAGGAACCCATCTTGATGGTGGTGTTGGCTGGCTGGCTGACATATATTTCTCGACTTTGGCTTAAGATGTCCTTGTAACTCGGAGGTGAAGTTGCTTAATAACTCATTGTCTCATAAAGGACAAAAGTGAACTCAGCCCTTCTTAGTTGCACTGGAAAAATAAGGTCATGTATGCGAGATGGGACCCAAGAGTGTGCATGTGGCGGAGCTAGGGCTGTGGCTGCTTGCTGACCTGCCCAAGAGCTGCGTGCTGGGCTGTGGCTGACACCTTGTGCCCAGGCTCCAGCTGAGCTGAGCTGGGCAGACACCCGTGCCATGGGTCCGTAGCTGGCATGCCCGGCTGTGGGCTGCTGGACGGCAGCAGGTAGGAGCGGCCTCGGCCAGCCGCCGCTGCTCGGCTCCTGCATGCTGCCACAGGGAGACGTGGCAGAGATGCCACCAGGCTTGGCTGTCACCATACACGCCAATGCCCCAGCTGAGGGCAGCACCCACTCTCACTAGCAAGCTGGCACCACAGGTCTGCCGCTGAGCCCCTGGGCATCCGCTACCCCGCCCCACCTGGGCTGTGCGTGACAGCACCCAGCTGCCCTTCACAGAGTGGGGCCTGTCCCAGGGTTGCTCGCTGGACAGGTGGCGCTTGTGAGTCAGATCGGATGGCCCCACCCCAGGAGTGAGAACTGCGGCCTTGAGCCTTGCCATGGGCTTCCCTCCCAGCCTCTGCTGGCTTCCACTTTCAGTGTTCTGGAAACAGAACATCGCTAGCAGCACTGAAGAGATGAGCTTGCGCTGGCTGAGCACTGAGCAGAGGCCCCATGCAACAACAGGTGCCCGGGCGTTGTCCTTTGAACGTGGCTGTGACAGCGACCTTCAGGTGTCTGTGAGCTCCTTGTGCAGGGCCTGGCTGTGGGACCTGGAGACTGCACTGGTGGCATCCTGCAGGTGCTGGGCTCTGGCACAGAGAGCTCGTGAGCACGGCTGCGAGATGCACACAGCCAGAAGAGCCTTGCTCCTTCCAACATCCATCCCTAATGAGCATGAATGCCCCAGTGTGGACAGACCCTGGGGCAGGAGGCCCAGCAGGGCTCCTCCCAGTGCAGGGAGCCTGATAGGGTCCCCGAAGACACCTTGGGCCCTCAGACTAGCCCTCCCCAACCACAGGACAGAGGGGCTAAGCATGTGCATGCTCCCCCTGCCTCCTGGATTCCTGGCCAGCATCAAAGCCAAAACTGAGTCAGGAGCCTAAGACAAGCCCAGGCAGTGGGACGGAGTCTGTGGCCCTGAAGATGTCCCTCAGCAGCGATGGTGACACTGTGGCCTCCAGGGACACTGCTTCTCGGTACCACAGGGACTGAGGTGGCTGAGGTGATGCTGAAGCCTACAGCATAGGGGACCTGGACCCAGGGCAGACCTGAAAGTCTCACCAGGAGAAATAGAAGGCAGTGCCAGGGTGCTGAAAATGAAAGAGAAGAATTCAGATGTGTACTGGTCAGAAGCAACAGCACCGTCATGTGGAAAATCAGAGAAGGGACCTGAGAGCAATGTGAAGGCCAAGAGCGGATTCCTAGGGAGCAGTAGGGCAGTGAAGCCCAGCGAGGGAGGTGGCGGCTGGTCTCAAGGACTCAGGGCGGATGCCCAGTTGGCTGGGCTTAAGGGAACTCCAGTGAGAAGCACTGCCCAGCCATCCTAGGCTGGCGTCCCCGGCGTCACCTTAGACCCAGCTGGTGTGAAGCAAACAGAGAAGGTGGTGGAAGGGGAACTTGAGCCAGAGGTGCCCTGACGCACGCTGTCCTCTGAACTCAGGGAGACGGGGCCTGCCCAGGGGTTGGACTGAAAAGCAGTTCTGCCTTGGCATTCAGCCCTGTCCATACTTGTTTTGGTAAAAAGGAACAGAGCAGATTTGCAAGGATTTAGAAAGTAAACCACCCACAGGCTGGTGCTGAAGAGGGAAGCAAAAGAAGCCAATGAAGACAGATGTCAGAACAGGGAGCCTGAGACAGAAAAGGTCTCAGGAGGAAGATTAACGGTCACCACCGATGCTGGTGAAGTGCAGGGGCTGGATATGAATAATTCCTGTAGCTATGGCTACCACAGTGAGTATGAATTGCACAGCACTGCTTTTTTAATATATTCTAAATGTTGTGAAGAACAGCATTTTTGCAGTAAGGCCTTCGTTGCACCCTCTGATGGAATTAATGAGGGCTGGGGGGAGCAGAGCCATGGGGCGGGAGCCACGCCACCCCTCTGCTGGTCAGAAAGGCCCATGACAGGCTCAATCCTGAGAGCAGCGGCCTTGCATTAGTGGCATAATTGGTCAGCACTGGCAGAAACAGATACGATTCGCACTAAAATGCCACGGACAAGAGGATGCGTGGAATTCCTACACCTATACACAGATTAGATAAACTGGGGAGGAGCACACCCCGGGAGCCCAGTGTTCAGGGCAGGGTCGCAGTGTCAGGAATCACAGTAAATGCACACGGGCTGGTGTCTGCCACCAAAAGGCAGAGACTGGCAGATCGGTGTACAGAGCAGCCACCATTCTAAGGGGACGCCACAAAGACAAGAGGTTCCAAGCAAGCAAACAAGAAAGCAGAGAAAGAGCCATACCAAGTAGAAGTGATGTAGGAAATCAGGAGATAACACATACTGCATTTTAGCATGGTGCTGTCACGTATGGACACAGTAACTGGCATATACTTGTCCTGGGACACAGTGTGACATCGCATATTGATGCCATCGCTGTTGACGCCTTTATGCCTCAAACTGCAGCCAGAGTGGCAAAGTGTCGCATTCAGGGCCTTCGTGCACGATTAGCCCAGCAGGAGCACGGGCTTCCCACACATAATGACAGCTAGCATGAGTAGGGCTCGCCTTTCACTTTGAAGCTAACTCTCAAGTCTGCATGAAGATTAAGTAAACATCACAACAGTGGCAGTCATCAAAGGGCGCAGGGCACAGGTGTGATTATTAAGCTCACCAAGACTGGATTCACAGTCATCTGCTAAAACCCCGATGAGGGCTGTTTCTAATTTTCTGTGACTTCTGAGCTCTCCATGGAAGGTTCTGTGCACCAAGCATGAATAGGTCCCTCCTAGAAGAGGAGTTGTGCTGGTCCGTGCCTCGCGTGCATCTCAACCATAAAGACACTTATGGCCCGGAGGCCAGCGCCTACCCTGCATGGCTCCAGCACCGTGCCCAGCTGTTCTGCCATGGACAGGTTCCATAGCAGACAGTTCCCGTGCATTGCAGGAGGAGTGGTTTTAAGAGCGTTCAAGCGCGTTGCACTCAGTGTGCATTTATTTCTACTACCATTATGTTGTCATATAATAAATATGCAATTCACCGTAGTAGAGTCGGCAGCAGCCCTGCACTGGTTTATCCACAACTAGACGGTCCTGTCTGGAACTGATGGGAGACTGGCAGTGCGAGTGTGCTGCTGTGTCCGGTTACTCTGTAAGCTCCTTTTGGGTGCTGTCGGGCCTCCTCACTCTTGCTGATTCGTACCTGCAGCTGCTCCCCGGCTCTTGCATCCCTGCCTCAGCTCCACCTGAGACCCTTAGGCACATCTGAGAATCTGATCCAGCGCTGACCTGGACGGAGCGAGGTGTGGGCCATGGGGAGCAGCTGTACATCCCACACCCACCTGCTGCTCACCTCTGGCAGTGCAGCCCAGTTCCTCACACATACCTGGTGGTTGACAATCCCTGGGGAAAAGTGAGCCACACTCCAGTGGGGCCGCATAAGGTCTCAAGTAGGTCTGCTGGGGCCCACCTCCAAGTGGGCAGCTGCTCCTGGATAGTTCAGAGACCTGGGCTGTCTGTACCTCCATTTCTACATGGGTCATATAGGCCCCGCATTACCTCCTGGGGCTGCTGCAGGCACTGGACCATGGGCAGAAGGTGGCAGGGCCTGGGCAGGCTGCATGGTAGTGCAAGAGCTCAGGCCTGCCTGGCTGGAGGCAGCAGGGCTGGGCACCGCCCCTCGGTGCAGGGCAGCATGCGTGCCCTGGCACCTGTCGGCCTTTCCCTGCCAGTGCCTTAAGTCAGAACCAACAAAAATAAAGATTCAGCATGAGGGGAAAGCCATGCTCTGCGGAGAGGAGAAAAATAGCGAGTGGAGATGAGACGAACCATTGTATTAATAAACTGGCAGAAGCAGTGCTTAGAATTTGCCACTGAATTTTTGACAGTGCTATGAAATGTGGGGGGTTTTGAGCTTTTGTTTCATGTCATTATTTTAAGATCAGAAAATAAATCTGAGCGGAGAAAGAAGTCACAGCATTCACAGGATCTTAAAGTATTTGAAATACAGGTGCAGCTTGCATATTCGCCACTAAATCTGGACATTTTGGTTAAATGCATGATTTTCCTCAGGGAGAAATTACCAAAAATAACTGACAAAAAGGAAGCTGTTAATATCCTCAGTTACATCTCCAGACGCAGGTGATCTGACAGGTACGTTCTCACAAAATTCGGTGGGTGAATGTCTCTTCCCAGGTCCGCCTGAATCCAGAGCGGCTTTCCCCAGAGCCCAGCCCGGTGCAGGGTGCCGTGGTTACCACAGCGCCGGCCCCTCTTTGGCTGATCTCAGAAACACAGTCGCGTATTTGCTTCCAGAAAATAAATCATTATGGCTCACACATGAGGCGGACAGGTGCTCAGGGCCCCAGAGACTCGGCTGAAATGCTTCTGAAACTAATAAAGAAAGGATCTTATGGGGCCAGTGATGAACACAGAGGATCGGCCCCTCGTATCCACCAGAGGACTTCATAACGCCGTGCAGTCTGTGCTCCGGGGTGATGGCTTCCAGCAGCCACTAGCCAGGTCCCACCGCCTGCTTCGTAACAGGAGCCTCCTGCAGGAACCTTGCCTGGCGTCCCCTGTGGGTGCCTGGTGCCATGGTGGTGGGGCTGTGGCACGCTGACCTCTCTGCCTGCCACAGGGAGTCACAGCCACGGCCACATCCACTCACGCCTGTGATGTCGGGTGTGAGAACTAGTGATTCCTCGGTTAGCGTTGGGAAGAAACTCCCCTCCACATACGGAGGGGCCACTGCAGGCAGACGCGGCTAGAAATGCACCACTTTAAATAAAATCCATGAACACAAACCAAGTAGAGAGACAGGAGACACACACTGTTCACGACAGCAGAAGATAGCTTGAAATTAGGAAGAAGGGGCTGGCAGTTTTGTGAAGTGCAAAGCCTTACCTTAAAACTGTAAAAATAAAAGACGTCCAGTACATGGATGAAATGACGCCACACCATGAGACATGGGCAGGCTAAAGTGGGGGCCTCTGTTCCTTCCGAGATGAATCGTCCAGGCACTCCTGCTGGCGTGCACCTGTGATTCCAGCTGCCGGGGAGGCGGGGGCAGGAGGACTGTGAGTTCAAGGCTGCACGGGCAGTTTAGAGAAGCCTTGGCTCAAAATTAAATTTTAAAAAGAGACTGAAAATGGAGCTTGAACTCTGGTAATGCCACAAAGGCTAATTTTTATATTTGCTCAAATTTCACATGAAATGCAGGAACTCTGCAAGTGGCTTTACTTTTTCTTCCTGAGCTGGCTTGGCCTGGGGTGTGTCATGGGTGCCTATAGCGCGTCTGCCCCGTGGCCAACCCTGCGGATGTGGACCGGTGGGTTCGTGGCATGGATGTCCGCTGAGCCCTCTGCCCTCTCTTGTCTGGCTCCAGAGGTAAAGCCCCCCATGGGGCACAGAAATGAATCCAAACAAATGTCCGTTCTTGTCACCATTGTTTTCTGTCTGGAGGGAAGACCAGGTGGCTCTGGTGGACTTGAGGACCCAACTCTGATGCAGGAGCTTTTCAGGCCAGCAGTAGGTGCCAAAGCTGTTGGTCCTGTCTTGTGTAACTTGCATCCTTACCTGTGCATGTTCTAAATTAAATTCCCCAGGGATTACAGAATGACCCTAATTGCAAAACTTGGACAGGAGGAAGAGGAAGACCAGATAAATATTTAACCAAGGTCGGAAAGTGGTGACTGCAGTCAGACTTACGCAGACCAACACAGGTGGAAGGGCGGCTCTTGCCTGCTGGGGAGGATTCTCCTCTGGGCCAGGTGCTAAGGTGTAACATGGGCTGGGCCAGAAGGGTTCACAGGGTCACCATAAGGCCCTCAAGGGGCTGCTCTCTTTATTTTCATCTACGTCTTTCTGGAAGCCTCTTGACAGGTTCTGGTGAGCTGTGTCCTGGGCAGTGCAACGGGATAGACCTGTGTAGGCCACTCTGGGACTTTGGGTCACAGGTGCACCAGCCCCACTCCCAGGGGGCTACAGTGCTGCTTTCCTGAAGCGCCTAGAATAAGCACATCCAGGGAGACAAGTGGCCGTGGCTGCCAGGGCCGAGAGGAGGCAGGGCAGCTGCCCAGGGCGCTGTTTCCTGTGACGGTGATGGACGCCCCACTCTGGGAGCTCTCTGACACGCACACAGGACCTTTGAGTCGTGTGTGTGTGAGGCCACCTCAGCACAGCTGCTGCTGTGTAGATGAGCTGTGTCACAGGTCAGCCAGAGCCCCATGGGCCAGGACTCTTGGAGCTCACCATCCCTGGGGGCAGTGACTGATGCCCCCACCTCTACTGCCCCGGCCTCCTCCACTCACAGCCAGCCACCTGCTGATGACCATGTTGCCCCACATGGCTGTGTCCTGGGACTGCACCCAGGACACCAGAAACAGCCTGGGAAGGCTGAGGTTGGCGCTGCTTTTGAAGGCCCCAACGCAGCCCCCGATGCAAGGCACAGCGCACTGTGGCAGGAGTCAGCTCTGTGACAGCTTGGCCTTCTCCCCAACATAGCTGCCTGTGAACTTGAGAACACAAGGAGCTGCCGGTGCTGCTGCTGGCCAGGCCACCAGGGTCATCCCCAGGGTGCCAGCTAGGCCTAGGGCTGGTACAGCAGGCTACTTGCTGGACGGGGCTAGTGCTCACAATGTGCCCAGCACTTCAAAGCAATGTCAAGGCTGGCGGCAGAAAGGAAAGCGACCCAGCGATGCAGGCTGTGTCCCTGTCCCTTTGTCGAGGCTCCTGGGAGCAGCCACTCCCAAGCTGAGAAGGCCCTGATGTAGGTAGTGCCAGGCTGAAGGTTGGGGGGCCTCCCTAGCAGGGTGGCACTGAGGCTGGGGGAGCAGCCAGGCACAGGATGAAAGAGAAGTGACAAAGGCACAGCCTAAAGCATGTGGGCCATGTCTCCCTGCAGGGCCTGCTCTGTCCCCAGGTCCCCTTCCCCATGGAGGAAGGAGCAGGGCCTGGGCCTCCCTAGGACAGAGGGGCTTTTAGCCCCTTTGCTGAGCTAGGCTGAGCAGGTGTCCAGCCCCATGGACAACCAGGCCAGCTGAGGCCACCTATTCCTCTGCTGGACACAGCCATGCAGGGCCTGTGTCTCAGATCCCACAATGAGGGTCCACTGGGGGCAGAGGCTGGTGGTGAGGACCGAGGGCTAGCGAGCACAGGGAGCAATGCAGGACCTGCCTGGAGTGTACTCCCAGGTGGGATGGAGCGGTCCCGCCTGGTCCTGGGGCTTGGGGTCTACATCACTGTCAGAGAGCTGAACCTTGGCTGGTAGAATACTGAGACTTTGAGGGCGACTTCCTTGCCCCAGGGACTCCCTGTGTGACCCCGGTGTCTTTTCCTGAGGTCAGTTCCCCTCATTGCTGAAGATGTCCAGCAGGACAGGCGGGGAGACAGCAGGTGGCCACAGGCTACAGACCCATCCCATGTGGTGCTGAGGAGGCCCCGGCTGCCCTGCACCCCCCTACCCCGCTGTGGTGTTGGGAGGTAGGAGTCAGGCGAGCTCTGTGCTGCTCATTCACACCACCGGCTGTGCCAGGCTCTGCCAAGCTGAGAAGAGCGGCAGAGGGCAGGCAGAGAGGCTATGCTGGGTGCCCCACATCCAGCAGGGCTCACTCCATGGAAGCAAGGCTTTTGTTCCCTGGAGCCATGATGATGCCAAAGCCTGAGCCCCAGAACCAGCTCCTGGGATCCAAAAGTCTGACTCAGGGGACACTCCCTCCACATGCTCCAGGGATGGATCCCTCTGCCTCTTCCAGCTCTGGTGGCCCCAGACACCCCTCGATTATAATGTATCGTTCTTGCCTGAACGCCATGGCTGGCTCTGTGTGTCCAGTTCATACAGAACCTTCTCAGAGCCTCCCACTTCCCAGGGCGCTCCATCTCCCTGGCAGATCGCCTCTTTCGGATTGCTTTGCAGTGTTCTGCAGCTGACTTGCTGAGCCGTTTTGTATGAGGGCTGGCATCTGCCATCGGGGCAGCCTGGGGGCACAGGTCCTGTGCTATGGGCAGCAGCATCCTGGACCTGCACCTGCAGCAAGGCCACCCTACCCAGGAAGCTTCGGAACCCGGATCCTCAGCCTGGGCAGGGGCTGCCCTGTGACATCTCTTAGGCCCCATGCTTTCTTGGAAGCTCTGTACGCCAGGCGGGCTATTGATTCCTACTGAGAGTGGGGCTGCTTACCTCTCTCTGTGCCCACTGGCCCTGGCTTGAGGCCAGCTTTGGGTAGAGTTGTGTTGGGAAGATAGATGCATGTGGAGCCAGGGCAGTAGCAGGTGCAGACCCCTGGAGGTGCCCGACCCCCGATGCTGTCCGTGGGCCATGCTGAGTGTGGGCCACAAGGTGTGGCCAGGTCTAAAGCCCAATGTTGGCCAGAGCCCAGCCACACCCAGCTTCTCGTGCTGGGCCTTGGGGAAGCATAGCTGGGAGTTTCAGGTCAGTTGCCCTGCAGACAGAACCCTGATTGATGAAGAGAGGCATCCCGAGCCCACCTGCTGCCCCTGCACATGCCTGTGTGCCACAGACCTCAGGCTCTGTGAGCCTTGACATGGTGAATCCAGTGGTCCCGGGACTAGAGGGCCCCAGAGGTCCGCTAGGGAGGGCTCTCTGGCCACTACACCAAGTCTGCGGGGACTCTTCAGGCGCTGGCTCAGCGCGCAGGAACACGGTCTCACAGCATAGAGCCGACCTCTCTGGCTGACATGCCCTGGTCGTGGGGCGCCATGAAGAGGTCACCCCTGTGTCTGCAGGGCCCCTGGCCCCCAGGCACCATGTGCACACATGCATTACCGTGTTTTAGTGCTACACCTTCAGTGTCCACGTGGTGAGCGGAGGCCTTGGATTCAACCCACTTTTTGTATCTGCAAATGTCTGTTCTTGCCTGGTAACAGAAGTCCCGTCCACCGAGCATGGTCCCTGTAGGCAGGACCTGGGAGAAGCTGGTGCAGCTCTGCAACGTTAGGGCCCTGGACTTGGCCAGAGCTTGCTGTCAGCGGTGCCTCTGCCCTGGGAGGGTGCAGCTGGCCCGTGCTGTCCCTGGAGCACAGGCGAAGGAGCTGAGCTAGTATGGAGCAGAGCCCAGGGGAGGCATGGAGGTCCCCACACCTCCACATAGTGTGGGCTGGCGTCCCGCATCCTCACAGCAGAGCCCTAAAGCACGATCAGCCCAGCCTGGCCAGGGCACTGACTTCAGGAGTGGCCTGCATGCCCCCAGGACCAACCAGGGAGGAAATCAGATCACTAGAGACAGGGACCACTGCGAAGGTTCCCCGGGCTCCACCTTGGGTTTATCTTTCCCCTGAGCAGCACTTCCGGCCTCACACCCCACACGCTGCCTGGGAGGATGGCACTCAACTGCCCTGCTGGGCGTGGCTGGCATTTGGGAACAGCATGCATGCCTCTGTGCAGCTGGCATCAGGGTCACAGGCGTCTGACAAGGGAGACATGGGGCGGAGCACTCGTGCGATGCCCTGCCACACCAGGGTACAGGGGACACTGTCGTCCACTTAGCTAGGTGTCTCTGGGATGAAATACCTGACACCCAAAATTAAGGGAAAAAGACTGTGTCTCATGTGGGGACTCCAGGATCTCACCATGAGTGCTCCCAGTGTACCCCTCCCTGCTGGCTGGTGCTGCCCACCCTCCTGCAGCTCTGGTCCTCCTGCCCCATAACCCACAGGAGGACACCAGCCACCCTGTACCATCCCCATGCAGCCTGGCTCAAGGTGGCCTCTCCGTCTAGCTGGGTGGGATATCTGGTGCTGGCCAGCCAGACAAGACAGACCCAGACCCCACTGACCCCTAGCCCTGGGCTTAGCTGGCCACCAAAGGGCTGGGATCTGGGTTCCTCCCCATGTGCCTGATGACTGTCCCTCCCTGGGGCACCTGGGAGCGAGAGAGCAGAAACACTGGCGGAGGAGGGGCCAGAGGCCAGGTGAGCAGAGTGTCCCAGGGCAGCTGAGCTCCAGGCTTGTGGGGGAGGGAGCGAACAGCTTTAAATGCCTGGGTAGACACAGGCTGGTGCTCATGGACCGAAGCCAGCGGGCTCCATATTCCAGTGCCACATGAAGCTGTGAAAACACAGCCAGGGTCACCCCCATCCTTGGCTTCTGCAGGTGGCCCTCCTTCTGCAGGTGGCCTTGAAAACCCTTTGCAGCCAAGAGGGTTTCTGAGCATGTCAGACAGCACTGTCTGGAACCACCCCTCACAGATGGTGCTGAGGCAGGAGGTTGCACCCCAGAACGCGAGGGGCTCCCACTCGGAAGGACGCTGTGCCCTCTGCTGCTCTGGGGACACCCCAATGCTCCCTTTGTTGTGACGAGGGTCTCTGAGGCCATCACACTGTCCTATCCCACAGACAACAGTGTCAGGCTGGGGTCTACACCTAGGGCAGTAGGTGGGTGGCCCCCGAAGCCTGTGACCCCGTGTCCAGGTTGGGTGGAAAGCACAGGAAGCTCCCCAGGGCCACCCTGCTCCACCCAGATCCACACACAGCCAAGAGTGGAGTCGGTGTGGCCATCCCCAGCAGGCAGCAGCTACCATCGGCTATCTCCAGGGGAGCCTCTGCAGAGGACCCTCCACCCCTCCTGTGTATCCACAGACCACGACACATTCCAGGTGGACCCAGGCTCTGTGAGAGATGACCAGGACACACACCTTGAGTGACTGTCTGCAGTGGGGAAAACCGTGTGAGTCACTAGTGATGCTCACTGTCATATCCATTGTCTGTGTGGCCAAACACCAGAGCTGGGCCACATGAGACACTGGCCACAAGCCATGCTCAGGCACATACAGGGTACCCACTCAGCCACCTCAGGGAGACAGAGGCTGACAGAGCCAGAGCAGCACACAAGCAGCTAGGAATAGCACTGGAAATCATTCGGCTTCTCTTATACACTTACACGTGCATGTGCACACGTGTGCACACACACACACGTGTGTAAAGAGGGAACCACAGTGGAACACTGCTGTCCAGTTAGAGAAGACTATCAGCCTGGGCAGACTGCACCTGTTGACCAGTATACTCAGTGCCAAGGCCTGTGTGGCCAGCCCCTGTCCACCCACAGCAAAAGCCCGAAACAGCCACTGCCAGGGTGCCAGGCGCAGGCTGCCCAGCCCCGGCACAGGGAACCTGGCCCTTACCCAAGACTCATGTGGTCAGTGCTAATCGGGAGGGGAGTCGGTGTGTGTCCTCCTTGGATGTGGCAAGGTGGCAGACACCTGTTTTCTGTGTGTTTACTCCTGTATTTATCAGTGTTTCGGTGGACCAGTTCTGAGATTCTGTGGACTAAAGACAAATCAGGAACTCAAGAAGCACTGCAGGCCACAGGAGTGAGGGGACTGTGCCCCCCCAGAGGGTGGCACAGCCTGGGGGTGGGACAGAGGTGCTGGAAACACTGACCTGTGTCTCCAGGCTGAGCCAAAGAGGTGGGGGGCATTCAGAGATCAGACTCGGGGGCTAGTGGCTAAGGACAGGGGCATATGGGACAGCATGGGCCACCCCAGGGGTGAGGGAAGAAATGCTGGACAAGACCCACAGTGGGCTGGGTAACGGTCCCCAAGGATATCATGCCCACTGGACCTGTGGCAGGACTTGTGTGAAATGAACCGTCTGTAGGTGTCATTCTGTAAAGGCTCCCAAAGAGAGATAGAGCCCAGGAGCCATAGGGACAGAGACCCAGGAGAAGGCCACTTGAGGACACAGCTTCCAGCCATGGAGGTGCAGGTGGCTGAGGCCACCAGAGGTCAGAGATCCCTGGGGAATGCTCCATGCCTGAGCCTGACCTCTGCATGCAGAGCCGTGAGGCCGAAGGCTGCTGTGTGGTAGTGTCCTGCGTGTGCCTGCCTGCATGGCTGAATTGAGGCTGGCTGTGACACAGGGGGGTGTGGCATGGCCAGCATCCGAGCGGTGTGTGCAGGCTCTTGCCTGCATGGCCCTCAGGAGCCCCCATCTCCAGCAAGTGGCCTGCTCTGGGGCACAGGCATTGGGGCAGTGGGCAGCTGGAGAGCTCAGGTGGCTTCTGAAGGAGTGGTCACAGCTAGCCAGCCCACCAGAAGCAGGGAGTGGTGGAGAAGGAGGTGCTCGGCCAGCACAGAATCCTCGCCTCAGAGAGGCCCCAGGATGCAGAGAGCACCTGGACTGGACTGGGGTCGGGACCAGGGCTGCTCTGGAGCTAGGGAGTTGGCGAGTGCAGGAGCCTACAGCACACAGCCCTGCGACCTCCTCACAGCTTGTGTCTAGAAGGTGTAAGGGCAGCTGCTCCACACAGGGGCCAGTACAGACTTAAGGAACATTAGGGTTATGGCTTCAGTTGTTTTCAGGGTACTTCAGAGAGCCCCCCCACCCAGTCCAGCCATGACCCTAACAAACCACTTCCAAAATGACCTGCCCCACTTGGCATGGGTGGGACACAGCGTGCACCTGTGGCTCACAGCTGAGGTCTGCAGTGCAGGGGCCACCCTCTGTCCCTGCCTACTCTTGCAGCCTGCCAGGACCACGGTGGCTACTCCAGGGACCATGAGTGTACTGTCCAGCTCTCAGCCATGATGTTCCCAGGTCGAAGGATGGGGTCCAGGCCCCCCAGGGGTCTGCCTGGCACCTAAGCCCCTTCACCATGTGGTTCTGGTGGCCCCAAATGGAGGTGGTGCTGGCTCTTGGGCAGATGTCCCTGGGCTCTGTGAGCTGTCTGCTGCAGCTGCAGTACAGGGCTGTGCTGTGCCAGCACCTCAGGAAGCAGGGTGGGCCTGTACCCCCACCACCACACGGGGCCTCCCTCCGCGTCCCACTCAGGTGCAGGGACCCTGGCCTCCCAGTGCAAGCTGGCTGGGTGGTTTCTGGGCGCTGCCCCTACTTGGGGAATTTGTCCCCATATCAGCCCGGCCTGGGTACCCGTGAGGCTGATACACTCTTCTCATCGCCCCCCCAGGTCTCCTGACACACGCAGCCCCTGCGGGCCCAGCAGTGGTCTCCACTCCCTGGAGAGCCCACACCTTGGCCAAGGTCGCCGTCCTCCGTGGATGTCACCGAGCTCCACACCAGCCTGCCTGCTCCTACGGCCTGTGCCTGACGGCCTCGTTCCTGGCACTCAGCGCCCTGGTCTGCCTGGCTGAACCCAGGAGGCCAGAACTTGGACACACAGGTGAGGGTGGCTCGGGGCATCAGCGGTCCACAACCCGGGGCACCCGGCCGCCTGGCCTGCAGCAGTCACGCTGACCTCGGTGCAGGAGAACGTGGACCAGGAGGAAGCTGCCGTCCCGCCAGCGCCAGCGGAGCCAGGACATCTTCCCGGAGTGTCTGGCGCCGGAGCCGCCCCCTCTTGGGCCCCAGACTATCTGAATCGCTTTTATTTTCTTATACTTTCAGTATACTCAATAGACCAAAGAGCAAAATCTATTTTAACGTGGACGCGCCCCTACTGTCTGAGTCCTGGGGCGGCGCAGGCGGGAGGGCGTGGGCTGAGGCGGCCTTGGAGAGGAGGACAGGGGTCCACGGCAGAGGCCCCGCCTCACATGCGGAGTCGTGCCCAGGAGGATGGCGAGGGCAGGCGGACAGCACCACGGCGACCCTGTGGGACCCGGTGGGGGCACAGCCGGGACAGCTGCCACGTGGACGGCGTGGAGCCCGGGGACAAGGACCCACGTGCTCCTCCTCCGCGCTTAGACCGACTCGATCGTACTAAATCACTTTCTGTTTTAACCACTTAAACATGCCTCTTCTTCAGCTCCATGTCTGATAGTTGGATAATCCAGTATTCGCCAAGAGCATGTTGGTCTCCTGTGACTGCTGTCTCATCCGATACGCCATTTAGCTCCAGAAAGCAAATTAAAGGAAACTGAAGTAACACTTGTTTGAAAGAGATCATTAAATGTATTTTGCAAAGCCTAAAGTTATATATTTAACAGTTTTTATATGTTGTATATTTGTAGAAAATCCTATTTAACCATTAATGTGGCAGCCCTGGTTGTCCCTGGCTTTGGGGCCCAGCCCTGTGGTTCCCAAAGACACTGTGGGGATGGGCCACGTGGGACCCAGGGCCAGGCGGGCAGGGGCAGGACTCTGGGAGACGGCTGCGGTCCACGAGCCCATGCCCTGTCGCCCCCAGCCCGCACCTGGGAGACCTGGCTTCTCTGTTTGGTTTGGGTCGGTGGCTGTAGCCCTTGGTCTGTGGCTTGGGAAGCGTTGGTCAGGTCTGTTCCAGAAGCTTCTCTTTCTCCCTGTGCCACCCATAGGCCTCGAGGCCCACGTGCGTTCAGTTCCTCCTTCTGCAGTGCTGTCCCCTCAGCCCAGAGTGTCCACATGGGACACCACGGAGGCAGGGTGGGCAGCGGCATGGAGCCGAGACGCCATCTTCCCAGTGCTCCTGCCTGGTGGGGGCCGACAGCAGGGCTGGCCGAGGGCAGGAAGCAGGGGTGCTCGCCTGCCCTGCCAAGAGCCCCCGCCTCCTTTCCTTTATTTTCCTGACTTCTGCTGAAGTATACTACCTACAAGTCCAATTAACACAAGTATTATGCCAGATCTATGCTAATAAAAAAGTAAAAAGAACCATATAACTGCGGTATCTAGATGCTGTCCCAGCAACCGTAGAGTAAAAATGGGAGAGAAACCCCACTTGCCCAAGCCCCGGCCCCATGGCTGCAACCCCTTGGCAGTCACACAGTGATGGGATTCATGCTGGACAGAAGGGCTGAGGCATGGGTCCCACCATGGAGTGAGGCCCCAAGCACACTGCCCCTGCACCCCTCTCCTCCGGCCGGGCTCCCTCCTGCTCTGGGGTGGGATGCTAGGGCCCCTCATGCCCTCCTGCCTGGGCCCTCATAGCCTCCCCCTCAGTTCCTCTGAAGCAAGTGTAGGCACTCACCCTGCGGGGAGAGACCAGGAGATTTAAGATGTGACAACATAGTTTTTTCTTTGTTTTACGGTATTCAATTTTGTGTTGATTCAGCTAAATTATGAAAATAAAGAAAAAAATCCTTTGATAAGCATGGCTTTTGTTCCCTGGCTGTGGCATCCCGGGAGAGGGCCATAGCCAGAGTGGCTGGTGGGGACAGCAGGTGGCGTGGACGCCCAGGCTCAGAGCGGCTCGGCCACAAAGATCCCTCCAAGCGCAGGGCAGAGCCCGGGCTGCAAGCATGGGTTCCCCTGGAGCCATTGGGGTGGACCCCGATCCTGCCCCACGAGTGGACAGGGTCAGGGGGCACACAACCCCTGAGCCCCATGCTGCACACAGGCCAAGACCTGAGTGCTTCAGCTACCTGAAAGCAGCACTTCCTCTGCATTTCTAGCCTGTGGCCAGGGAGCCTGAGGGAGGACAGATGCTGTGTGTCCCCCGGGGCTGTGAGCAGGCCACAGAGCTCAGGACATGGCCTAGGGTCCCCAGGGAGATCAAGTTCAAGGACCCCTTTCCAGGGTTCTCCAGAGAACAGACCCCAAGGTCCAGAGTGTCGTGCTGCCAGTGTGTCCCACTGTGGCCACCTGTGTGGGGTCACACCTGTCCTATTCCAGCTGCTCTTGAGAAGTCTCAACCTGGACCCTTGATGGGCTGTGGCCATCAGGTGGTCTGCAGTTGACATCAGAGACATTGCTCATCTTAGGTAGTGGGGGCAGGTAGAGAAGACCTGCAGCAAGGCCAGCACGAGCTTGGCTGTCATGCCTTGGAAGCCCAGGTGTGGCCTGTCTGCCCACATGGGGTCCAGTGCTCCAGCCCTAGCTTGGGGACTGGGGGCCCTCCATAGAAGTCCACCTCGGCAGTCAGGACATGTCAGGTAGGATGGGCGGCAGGCTCAGTCTTCCTACCTTGGCAGATGTGGATCTGCCAGCTGCAGGGACCTGATCTGGGGTGCAGACGAAGCCAGGTCTTCTGTGATGGGAACTTGTGCTGCCCCAAGTGTGTCTGGGCTGGCCATGCACCCCTCATGGTGAGGGGCAGGGTGCGCTGTCCTTGCCACACAGCTCATGGCTCAGACTTGTAATCCTCAGCCGCCACTCTCCTAGGGCATTGCAGGTAAGTGAGCTCTCCCTACCATCAGGTGCTAGGGCCACCAGCAGCTGGAGGCCGGCTCTGTTGTCCAGCTAGGAGGACTCCAGCTCCGTCCTCTCCATCTGGACCCGTGGTGTGGATCAGTGCCATGTGAAGTTGCTTGGGTCCTGCAGAAGCCACTGCCATCTTCCTGGGTGGACTGAGGTGAGCCACACTTCCTCCCTGAGCCTAGGTCCCAGCAGCAGAACAGCCTGAAGGGAGGACAGGCAGCTTTTCTGGAGACAGAAGGCACTTGGCATGGGAAGGCGGGGCATGCCAAGGTCAGGACCTGTGGCTCTGCCCATCGCCGTGCAGCTGAGCATCACTTCCAGCCTGAGCAGCGAACTCCACCACAGTGCTGGCCCACCTGCCACGCTGTGGCCTGGCACGACTCTCTGAGCTCGGCTGTCCCATCCCAAGTGGGGATCATGTGAGTGTCAACTTGCTGAGTGAGCAGGTGACCGTGCCTGTTGAGGGACACATCTGCCTGTCTGGAGTGAGAGCCAACATGAGGTCCCAGGTGGAGCCTGTCGTTCTTGTGCCCTGAAGCACACACATGTCTTGGCTGCGCCCTGCAGGTGTGCAGAGCTGAGATCTGGGCCCCTGGGTACCTGCCCAGGAAGAGGTGGCCACAGCCATCGCTCCCTGCAGGGTAGATGGGACAGTGCCACCTGCTGACCCCAGCTGACTGTGAGCTCTGTGTCCCCAGCAGGGCTGTGTGTGCGGCTAGGGAGGGCCTGCTCTTAGCCTGGTGGTCACTGGGCAGAAGCTGGGCTGGACAGGGTTCCCTGCTCCTCAAACCAGTCCTTGGGTCCCTGACACTGTGCTCTGTCAGAGGCCAGAGGCAGAGAGTCTTGCAGGACAGAGCCACGATATGAAGCAAGGAGGAAGCAGTCAGAGTTTGGGGATGATGGAGCGGGCCGGCTCAGCATGGGACTCATGGGGCAGGACAGCCCCATACCCATCCTGTTGCTGGAGGATCTGCCGACTGCCATGCAGCACAGCATATCCCTTGCCTGCTCACCTGCGGCTCCCCACCCTGCGCACACATGCAGCCCCAGGAAGGGTCTTGTTGCTCTTGGCTCCTCCAGCTCCTCCCAGCTCAGGGACGCAGCATGAGGTGTGCCTGGGCCTCAGGCTCCAGCTGCACACAGGCGGGTGCTGCAGGTGCTTCCTGTGGAGCTGTTTCCTGCTCAGGCCCCTCGCAGCGTTCAGTGCTGCTTCGGACAGAGCCGTCTCCTGCGTCTTGGCCCCCAAGGGAAGTTTGCCAGAGTCTGTGGGCTGCTGGTCACAGTGCAGCTCAGTCCTCTTGTGGGCCCCAGGGCGCCCACCACAGCTCAGTGGCGTGGGAGTCCCTGCTGGGACCTCTGCAGCTCGCTGGTCTCCATTCAAGGTCACCTTCTTTAGGGAATCCCATATCCTAAATGCACTTTATTTCTTCCTCCTGTGCCCAGTAAAGTACTCTGGAATAATGGCCACATCTGTTTGCTCTGCGAAGGTCGGCTGATTCACCCCTGCTCCGGTGCTGTAGGAGGGTGCCTGTTTCTCCCATGGCCGTGGGTGGCTGGTGAACCTGCGCCCCCAGATGGGTGTGCTCAGCATTCATGGCCCAGCCGTCTTGGAAAAGCGACCTCAGGAGGAAGCAGTGTCCTCCGCTGAGGAGTGAGTGTGGGTGGAAAGTCATACTGACTCTGGGGACCACAGGGAGATTTTCCTTAGGACTCTGGTGACCAGTGTCAAGGTCAGGGACAACAGTGTTACTCAGATGCAGCCTCAGCCTCCAAAGAGGGCAGGAAGACTGGGTGCAGACAGGGCTCTCCCCATCTGAGAGTGGGGCTCCCTGCCCAAGGTCAAGCCCTGCCTGAGCAGAGTGTGGCCGGTGGGACAGTCCGTACTGTGAGCCTCTGACTGTATCTGGAGTGCCCTGTCCCCCTGCAGGTGTGGCCCTGCTCAGGGATAAAGGGCCCTGCCTCTCCCAGTGGGGATACCACAGGACACAGGAGGGCCCGGCTGGTGTCTTGGGGACTCAGGTAGGAGAGGTGGGGTTCAGCCTTGGGGCAGCACCTGCAGGCTGTGCTCACCTGAGACTTCTGGGGGTTCATGCAGACCCTTGTCCTCCTCACTGCCTCCCCTGCAGAGCTACCTGCCTGGCGAGCGTATGGGGTGGACTTGGGGCTGCCCTGCTGTGAGGAGAGTGCAATTGTGGTCGTCCTGTTGGACCTGCATCTGGCTGGCTCGCCTCGTGCACAGCACCTGAGCACTAACATGGGCATCAGGCCCCAGGGGATCAGGAAACCTCAGGTCAAGCAGCCCCAGAGCCCTGTGGATCCACCAGGGAGGGCCTCTGACAGCTTGTGTGAGGGCTCCCTCTCTGTCCACACGGGCTGCAAAGGGTGTGTGTGTGTGTGTGTGTGTGAGTGTGTATGTGCGCACGCGTGAGCGGGGGAATGTGTATGTTTCCATGTGCGTGCGTCTCTGGGTCAGCATTTCTGTGTCTGTCCCTGAGGTGTGCCTACATGTGTCACTGCAGGTCTGTGTGCCTCCATGTCCCTGTGTGTGTCCCAGTGTGCATGCCTCAGGCCTGTGCATATGGTACGCATGTGAGTCCCAGTCTGCACAGAAACTTGGCCTTGCACTGTTTAGCCCAAGCTCTTGCCCTCAGGAGGCCACTGTGTGCCACACTTAGGGCCCTGTGCTGCCCTGGGGAGCAGTGGTCCTCAGGGCTAGGCTGGGCCTGCTGCTGGGCGGGACAGTGCCAGGTCAGTGGAGGGGCAGGGGCTGGGCTACTCTGGGAGCCACACATGTCACCACTGTCCCTGCAGCCTGGACAGGCTTGAAAGGAGGGGCGCACAGAGGCAGGGGCTTCCAAAGGGTGGCTGGTGAGGTCCTAGGTGCTCTCCTAGGGACTCTCCCAGGGAGGCAGCGATGACACAGAATAAGTCACTGGGGACACGAAGTCAGGCCCCCAGGACCTCCTGGGCCTCTGGAGCCTCCAGCAGCAGGGTGGGAGCAGTGAGCATGGCTCAGGAGGGTGTGTAGTCCCTGCAGGGCTCTGGTGACAGGGCAGGGACCTCGTTGTGCTCTGTGTGGGTTAACCTGCTTGTGCTCGGACTGTGGGCTCTGGAAGGTTGTGGTACACATAGGATAGAGCAGCAGAGCCCTGGGCCCACAGATGGTACTGCCCCAGCCTATGAGGCATTGTCCATCAGCTGACGCCCTCAGCCAAGGAGACCTCGAGCTACAGACTGCTGGTGCCCGATGTAAGACCTCTTCCTCCTAAGCGAGCAACGCAAGTGTGACCTGGGCTGGCCCTGAGGAATTGCAGCTCATTGGAGGTCTTTGCCACTTTGCCCAAGTCCCTGGCTGACCACTGAGCAAGCTGCAAGTGAGCGTGAGGATCAGAGGAGGAGGTGGGTGCCCACTCAGATGCCTCCCTGTGTTTGCAGGAATCCTGGCCTCTGGCCAAGCCCAGTGCCCCAGCCTGTGGTCTACACAGTGAGGGGAGGCTCAGGGCAGAAGAAGAACCGCCCTGGACCACAGGGGCTGCCTCAGAAGGAGGCACCCCAAGAACCTCAGCATCTGAGCAAAAGCACTCCCTGCCCCAGGAGTAGCCAAGCAACGCACACAGCTGTTGGAGTGGTGCAGGGGGCTCAGGGTTGGGCAGCTGGGCCCGCACAGCGGCTGCAGCGAGGCCCTCGCTGAGTGCTTACCTGCTATTCACCTGAGCAGGCAATCTAACCACCCCTGCAAAAGCCCCGGGCCTGTGGAAAGGCACAAGAAGCGTCAGGGCACTCGCAACATGGTTGGCACAGCTAGTGTCCTGCCATGTGGGCCGGGCCATGGCCGGGAGAGTGAGCCCAGGAGCTCAGCATAGACACAGGTCTGAGTCTGCCTTCCTGCCGCTTTCCAGCAGGGTCAAGGCACACCTATGGCTCTTACACACTTGTCCACGTTATTCGAGGAAAATGTAGTGTTTATGACCAAATAGGCAGAGAATTTCAAAAGAGAAACAAAAACTACAAAAAAGAATAGTAGTTTTAGAGCTGGAAAAATACAACATTATAAAATAAATTGGAAATGCTGTCAGCTGAGTAGGACTGCAGATTGGAGAGAGCAGAAGGGAATCAGTGGACCTAAATGCTTATCGATAAAGTGTTCAATCAAGAGGCTGATGGAGAAATGATTGAAGAGAAATTTCAGAGGCTCAGAGGCCTTGGGACAGTATCAAGGGGTCCAACACAGGAGGGACCAGGCCCTCAGAAAGAGTGGAAGAAAGCTACAATGTAGAAAGAGCTGCCTGAAGAAGCCCTGAACAAACTCCTCATGTGGTGAGGACGCTGACAGACAGAGCTGATCAGACTGGAAGTCATGTGATCAGGCCTGCCAAAGACAAGAACAGGTGTTATGTGTCACAGTGAAGGGAATGGCAAGATCAGAGATTTCCTGGAGACCTAGGGAGAGACATGCAAAGTGTCAAGGGTGGAGCAACTGACAGCCTAGAAAAGCTTCTTGATAAGGATGAAAGAAAGACGTACCCCGTCGCCATGGTTTGGGGTTTTTGCAAGAGGAACAAGATCATACAAGACACATGTTATGATATCATTTTATAAAGCACCTGCTTTGGCAAGCACAGGAACCAGGGCTCGGTCCTGGGTCCACCTGCCATCCTGGTCCCATCCCCAAGGCGTGCTGAGCCAGTGACGGGCGTGGTGATGCATGCCTGCAATCCCAGTGCAGGGAGGCTAAAAGCAGGAGGATCACTGTGAATCTGAGCTGCGTAGTGAGACCCATACAGCAAAAAGTGTCTCCCTCCAGCTGCTAGTGTTTTATTAGACATAATTTGATTGAAACTTTAGATCAACTACGACCATGCATTGCAATCCAGTGGCAGAAAAATTACATAAAGATATTTGGTGGCCACAAAGCAAGGTGGAAAGAAAGAGCTGAGTAAGAAAAGTGAGGCAGAAGGACGTAAGTAGGAAGGTAACACTCATATCAGGCGGTCATCGGCTGTGCCGCTGAACTGAACAGGCGCTTCAGGAAATACCAGAGTCAAAAGATGGCCCTCACAAGCAAGACAAGAGCATGCTTTAAAATGACAGAGGGCAGACAAGTGACCACGAATATGATAAACGTAAGGAGTCTAGGGCATCTGCTAATATCAGGCAAAGTAGACATCCATACGGGGAATGCTATTACGGGAGAAAGGAGCGTCAAGAGGGCAAGACAGCAAGAGCGATGCGTGCGCCCAACCAGAGCCTCCAAACACACGAAGCGGCACTGGCAGTGCTGACCTGCAGAACAGACACAGCTGCGTTCCTGAGGCCAGAGAGCCTGCTGCTCCTCGGGGAGGGGCTCCTGGAGAGAAGAGTCGAGGGCGGAGACACAGGTGTGGTGTGGACGGGGTCCGCGCAGCACCACTCTCGCGTTGGCAGCAAACTGCAAGCGACAGGGGAAATCCTCGGGGACAGACGCTGGACTGATGGCAGAGGCACACGTCCACTGCTCCAGGGCCCGGACTCTGTTCCAAAGTGGTTACGAAGAGTCTCTCTGATGAGACCTCGTGGGTTACAGTCATCTGTGTGGTTTAGGGTGTTCGCATCTACTCTGTACAAATCGTCCTGAAGATGAATTAAAATAGACAAAATGCTGGGCAGCAAAACATCTCAAAAAATACAAACAATGAAACTCATAGTGTGTGTTCTCCACATGAGAACAGAAAATTAACGAAAAATTAAAAGACAATGCTATCTGGAAAACTCAAATTTATACATACTTTCTAAACAATCATAGGTTAATGAAAAAAGAAAACTAAGCACTATATATGCAATTAAATGAACGAAAATATTTTTACTTGAGTAATACATTGAAACCTACCTAGAGAAAGGAGAGGGAACCAGTAGTGAACAGTGATAGCTATACTTATGTCAGAAAATAAACTCCAAGTGAAAAAGTAATAAAATGACCTCCCTTGCGCCCGCCCGAGCTGACCGACCTCGGAACACTCGGCCTCCAGCGAACTGCGCCGTGCGCCGACGGAGCAAACATGGGCAGAGCGATGGTGGCTAGGCTGGGACTGGGGCTGGGGCTCCTGGCACTGCTTCTACCCACGCAGATTTATTCAAACCAAACAGTTGCCATGCCACCTTCGGGTAACACCTCCCAGAACACCTCTACTATCCCAAATCCAACTAAAGCCACCACCAAGGCAGGCAACGGCGCCCTGCAGGCAACAGCCAGCCTTCTTGTAGTCTCAATCTCTCTTCTACATCTGTACTGTTAGAGACTCTGGCCAAGAAACGTCTCTACTTCCCCATCTTGTAAACCCGGTCCAAATGGCGACTACAAGTCCAGTGTGGCAAGGAAGATATCTTATTCCACACCTTATTTTATTGATGCAGAAAATGTTGAGAATTCCAAATTCAATTCATTTCAAGGACGCGTGAAGGGATTGACAGATGATGAATGCCAATATTGAATCTGCTGGATTTTTTTTTTGGTACAAGATGAAGAAAACCTCCAAGATTGACTATGATTTCCTCAATTATGGCTTAAGAAAAATGGATGCTTAAAACTACCTTGAAAACAAAAATAGATTTTTATCTAGAAATAAAAGATTGGATGTGGAATGGAAAAAAAAAAAAAGTAATAAAATGACACCCAGCAGACTGCCACATAACGGTCAAGAAATCAGTTCCTCAAGATCTAACAGCTCACACATGCCTGCTGCTGAACCACTTGCTTTTATAAAACATGTATTGTTAGATCTAAAGGGACACGTGAACTCTGACCACAGCACCGGTCACCGGTGAGTGAGACTTCCACACTCACCTCCGCAGGTGGACAGCCCATCTAGATGCGAAATCCACAAAGGAACACCACCTTGCACATGAGGGCGGCCTGAGCTGAGCAGAGCACTCTCTCCAGCAGCTGCAGAGCCCACTTTCTTCTCACCAGCACGTGGGAATTCTCCGTGGAAGGAGCCACAGCATTGAAAAAATCAGAACATTGCTTTCACTGTTCCTGTTGTGCTGAAATCAGAAGGGAAATTGGATGAAATCTCGTTATGTAGCACTCAGTGCTCACTAAGTGGGGGAACTGAAAGCCTCCCCTCTACAAACAGGCGCAGCACGAGGGTGTGGGCTCTCCCTGTTTCTGCAACATGCAGTGCTTTAACCAGAGCAATCAGCAATAGAAGGGAATAAAAGGGATTGACAATGGCAGGAAGTCAAACTACCCTGATCCATAGAGGACGCGATCCTTTAAGCCGGAGACCCAGCGATCACCACCAGAAGGTGTTTGGGGCCTAGGAGCAAATGCAGCGAGGTGGCAGGATACGAAACAGCAGGTTGGCGTTCTTGTACTCCTTGTCTGCCGGCAGCGAGTCCACTGAGAAGTCAGGAAAGCAGCGCTCTTCACTGCAGCACCACAGGCTTCTGAAAGCCCGCAGATGAGAACGCTAGTGAGCATGCTGCAGCGTGGGAGGCCCGCAGGGGCGGCCTCAGGGCAAGCTGGGAGCAGTAGGCTCCTACAGAAAAGCAACTGGAAGATTTCAAGTAATCCACTCACTACAGCCGGCCAAATAGCTCAGTGGATTAAAGCACCTGCAAGCAGGCACAGGGGCATTAGGGTTTGATCGCCCCACCCCTGGGGCGCATTGAGAGGGCAACTGAGACTGGGCATAGTGGCATGCACTGTAATCCCAGCTCATGGGAGGCTGCAAACAGGCAGATCACTACTAGTCTTATCTAGTAGTGAGACCCTGAACACTTGTAGACCCTTCTCTAAAATACAGGGAAAAAAATCCACTCACCAGAAGGAAAGAAGTGACAAAGATAAAGGCAGAAAGAAATGAAATCAACAAATACAAGTCAATGAAATGAGAAGTTTTAGAAAAAAAGATTTAATTGTGAACAGGGACAGTGGGACACACCCGTGATCCCAGCACTCTGGGGGACTGATGCAGAACTAGACACTCAAGCCCAGCCTGGGCAGCTTAGCAAGGCCTTTCCTCAAACTGAAAAACGGGCTGGGTATTACTGCTGGACAAAGCCCCTAGGTTCAGTCCCCAGGACTGCAAAACAAGCAAGAAAACAAACAAATTGTAGGAAAACCAAGATGGAGAAAATGAGACTTCGGAGGTGGAAAAAGAGCATTACTCTTGATAGCACAGAAATGCAAAGGTCCAGTAGGGACGGTTGGGGACAGGTACATACCCCTAAATTGGAAACTTCAAAGAGACGGTAAATACTTGTGTACATCTAACCTACCACACTGGGACCCTGAAGGTGTGCGTGACCTGAGGAGACTGATGATACATAGCAAAGAGATTCAATGATAAAAATAAATACTTCACCAAGGGAACCCTAGAATCGTTGCTGAATGCTGCTGAATTTCAAGGAAGAGTTAACACCAAATTCTTCTCAAGCTAACAAAATAGTGATATGAAGGTAACTCTCTCAAATTCATTGCATATCAGTATTGCCCTGCTGCATAAACTAGAAAGGGACACACACACACACACACACACTCCCCACACCCACACCAACATCCCCAGTGAACATAGAAGTGAAAATTTTTAACACAGTCCTAGCAAATTAAATCCAACAGTACGCTCGAAAGATCATTCACCATGATCAGAGTGGATGTATTCAGGGATTTAAGGATAGCTAGCATATGAAAATCAATAAAACATCACATCAGCAGAATGAAGGGTAACAATCCGATGATCACTCAACAGATGCAGACAAGGCCGTTAATGCAAGGCAACACCACTTCAAGGTGAAAGCACTGCTCAGACTGGGTGTAGAGGACGGTAGCTCAGGACAGCGAAAGCCACATGTAACAACTCCACTACTGGCATCTTACAGAGCAGAGAAAAGCAGAAAGGCCTGTGCTTCTATAGCTCGCCAGAACAACTGGGCCAGCGGAAGAAAGGTGCTGCAGCCATGCTGTCCCAGGTTGCAGATGACACAGCTCCACAAAGCAAAAGCCAAAAGCTCTATCAAAGGGTGATTAGAACTGATCAGCTACAATTCAGTAAGACTGCAGGGTACACAATCAACGCATGGGAATGAGCAACCCTTTTTAACCCAAAATCTCGCTGAGAGAGAAATCATGAAAGCAATTCCATCAGCAGTAGCTACCAACAACTTAAATAGCTAGGAATAAATTTAACTAAGGAAGCGCAAGTTAAAACATGGAAGAAAGAAATTGAAGAATACACCAGAATAATAGCAAAACATCCACACTTGTGCAGTGGAAAGGCTGATATTGCCAAGATGTACATACTACCCAGAGGACCCCAACATTCATCACAGTCCCCCCACATACCAATGGCATTCCTCATGGACTAGAAAGAGCAGTCCTACCTTCATACCTGGCCCCAGAACCCCTCACCTGGCAAAGTGATCTTAAGCAAAGGTTACAGCCGGTGCCATCACATCACCAGACGTCAGAACAGCTCAGGTCTGCACTAAGCAGAGTGACACTGGGCTGGCATGAAGAAGACACTACAGACATCAAGGAAAGGCCCGCTGATTGTCAATGGCGGTTCCTGAGACGCTGTGGAGAAAAGATGGCATGAACAGCAGCTGCTGTGCTCAGCAACCTGCATGACCGTGGCAGGTTGTAGGAATGTAGCTCTGCTTCCCTGGAGATAAACGAACTTGTGAAGGATCAAAGACCTAAATGTGAGATCTGAAGCCATGAGACTGCTAGGAGAAAACAGGGAGACACTTTAGGATGCCGCCCTGGCCAGCAAGGTCTTGGATAAAGTCCCCAGCAACGGCAGACACAGCCCAGGGCACCACGTCAGCCACCAAGCTTCTGTACAGCCAAGAACACAAGCTGCATGGTGAGGAGAACACACAGTGAAAGAGAAACTATTTTCTAACTGCTTCTCTGGTAAGGCCCTAGTTTCCAGAATGTATAAGGGACACAGAAAAATCAACAGCAAAAAAACCACCTAAGCCAACTGAAAACAGGTAAACAATCAGAGGACAGGTGGCTGTGAACAGGTGAAGCAGTGCTCCGTGTCATTGACCTTCAGTGAAAGACAAAGCAAACCCGCAGTGAGACTGTCCCCCTGCACAGCTGGAATGGTGGCTTAAAAGGAAGATACTGGTGAAGACGTGGAGAGGAAAGGGGCCGCATGTGTCACTGCCGGCAGAACCCGAATTAGCACAGCCATTATGGAGGGCAGTATGGAAGCTAAACATAGATCCACATGTGACGCCGCTCTCCCGCTGCTGGGGGTCACTCCAGAGCAGTGAATCTGCACCTCAGAGAGCTCTTGCCCGCAGCGTGGACGCAGCGCTGTCCCAATAGCCAACACGTGGAACCAGCCCCGTGCTAATAGCAGATCAGTGGATGAGTATTTATTCACACTGGAATATCGTTCAGCTTCCAGAAGAACGGGATGGGGCAGCAGGACATGCTGTTAAGTGAAAAAAGCCACACACGAAAGCTAAGTGCCACGTGCTTCCTCGTGGGTTGGGAGCTACAGCATGGTCAACTGCAATGGAGAACAGAGGTTTTGAGAGGCCGGGGCGTGGACAGAGGACCAGGCGGTCAGATCAGAGGACAAGCTCTTTGCTCAGTGCAGTGCAGTGGGCACAGTAAACTATGATTTATTTTATGAAGAGCTAGAAGAAAAGACTTACTGTGGTTTTGCATCAAAACAAAAAAAAAAAGAATAAAGAAATGGTGAGTTTGAAAAGAAATAGTGGACGATCCCTCAGGCAGAGCCCGCAGGAACCAGTGCTAGAGGCTGCACAAGCGGAAGGCGAGGTCCAGAGCAGAAGGCAGCTCCCACCTGGGATCCTGAGAAGCAGGAGCCAGAATGAACTCAGTAATGAAGACCGGGTAGACACGAGGGCGACACAGAGTGAATGACTAGGGGAGCGTCTCTGGAAAAGAAAGCGCGTTTTAGCAAAGGTTCTGCTGGGCATGGGGTGGAATGGTTCACAGGCAACTGACTGCCCAGCAACGCAGACCCGAAAGCACAGCCTGGGGACCCTCAGCTGGCATAGCCTGTGCTCCCATGTGAGCCTGCAGGAGGGGACCAGGTGCCCAGAAACGCTTTGCCCCGTCTGGCAGGCTGGGAGGCCAAGTGCAGGGCGCGCCAGCCGGGGCCTCTTCCTGGCCTGCAGAGCAGACTGCTGCATGCAAGCCGCAGGCCCAGGGCCTCACAGACCTAACTGTGGGCCACGGTGATGTCACACAGTGGGGATCCGGAGGTGCTCCAGTGCCCACACATGGGCCCCGTCACCCCCGGGTCATCTCTGCGGCCCTCCTCACCCCAGGTCCGTCCGCCGTCCGCGGTACCAGTCAGCACCCTCCTCTTCGTCCTCTCTCCCGTCCACCGTGGTCTGCTGGCTGAGCCCTTGCTTCAGGCGCTCGCTCGAGGCGAGGCTTCGCTGGCCCACGTTGGCCTCGCCTGATTGGCTCCCAGCGCCGGGCTCTCCCTGCTCGCCTCCCAGCACTGGCTTTGCCACTACCCAGTTTTTATTGGTTGTGTTTTTATTAGAATTCATTTGAAAGATTTTTTTTTTTTTTTTTACTTTCCTTGATTTTCTTTTTGGCCCATTAATTATTATTTACTTATTTGTTCTTTTGAAACGGGGCCTCATTATGCAACCCAGGCTGGCCTCGAGCTCGCTTTGTAGCTCAGGCTGGTCTCAAACTCATGATCCTTGTGCCTCAGCCTTCCCAGTGCTGGGGTTACAGGGGTGCACCACTACACCCAGTTTAAATTGTTATTAAATCTCCAAATACTGGGGTATTTTCTGGGTATTATAGGGTCAGTGATGTTCTAAATTAATTTCTTTGTGATCATAAACAGTATTTTGGGTCATTCTAATATTTTAAAGTCTGCTGTGGCTGAGCATCTTGTGGCCCACTGCGTGACTTCGGCAGATCATGAATGTGCTGCAGCAGCTGGAAAGACACACGCACTTACAGCAGGTCAGGTGTGGGGTTTTGTAGGTGGGAGGCAGGGCGAGCTGGGGGTGGTGCTCCTCAAACGCTCTGCCTTTACTGCAGTCTTGTTAACTTTTCAGTCACTCTCTGAGAAAGGCAAGATGTGTGAGCGCAGAAACTAAACTTCTTCATGCAATTTTTGCGTTTTTGATTAATGCTTATACATGTCGATTTGGCAAATTGTTTTATATTTTTGAGTTCTGTGTATCTTCCTTTTTTCAATGCATGAATTGCTGGGGCTTGAGTATTACATTCTCCCACTTTCATAGTGGAATTGGACATTTATCCTTTTAATTTTACTAATTTTGCTTCATGTATTTAAACATTCTGTTATCATAAACAAGTGTTGTCTTCTCTTGAAATTGATCCCTTTCCTATTATTTAATGCTGCTCTTACTTGTACCACCATCGGTGAAGCCTGGTCAACCTGCTAACATAGCCTCTCTAGGTCCCTTCCGCTTAGCGTTTAAACAGCGATTCTGAGCCCTCTGTCACTCCCCACTGTGCTGTCTTTAGATTTCCGGTGTGTCTCTCCAAGGCAAGAGAGAGTCCTGCCCTGCTGTTCAGGATCCCACTCTGGCACTGTTTCAGCTCAGGTTTTGGCTGCCGGCACACAGGGATGTGTCTGCAGCGACATCGGCCCCTTGCTGGTTTCCTTTTTGCATCTTCTCAACTCCATTTTAGCAATCACCTTTAGTGCTTAATTTTAATTATCCTTCTGCTTCCTGTTTCATTTTTGTCTTCTCAGAGGCTGCCGAGTTAGAGTGCATCTATTCTGCAGCTCACCCTGCACCTCAAAATCAAACTCTTCAAAAAGTCAAGAAATTTTTCAGGCAAATAAATTCTATTTTTCTCTCAGCACAGCATTTATTTTATAGCTGATTTATGTATTAGACCCTTGAATATTATAGACTTCTTAACACAAAAGTAACAAATTTGGTTTGCATAATGCTATATTTTCATCTGAAAGAAAAACAGTCTTTTAATATTTCAGATGGTTGAGCCTTAGACAAAGGAGCACTGATGGGCACTCCCCTATTATTCCTCCTGTGTGTGTGTGAAAAGCACGGAGGGTTTGCTTTTCTGTGGGAAGGCTGGGCCAGGGTCCGCATCTTTCTGGCTTGCTGGCTCTTCCCTGTTCTGACATAGGCGTTTTGAAGTTGTTGAGACATGATTTCCAGGCCGCTGCCGATTCTGATGAGAAGTGTCATTATGTGCAATTTTTCCTCATGATTCAATGTGTCATTTTTCTCTAGTTGCATCCAAGATTTCCTCCTAATCTCTGTTTATTTTTCAGAAATTTTATTGGTGTGTTTACACATAGTATTTTTTTTATCATTTGCTGAAATTCTCAAATCAGTAAATTTGAGTCTTTCAAATACTGTACTCAAGAATGTTAAAGTACCAGTTTCCATCCAAATTTCTCTCCATTCTTTTCCTGGAATTCCAAGAGTTTAGATATTACAGGTTTTGATGTTGTCTTCAGTTATCGGAGTCTCTGTTCATTTTAAAAATCTTTTACATCTCTCTTCTTCACTTCAACTGATTTATCTTGACAATTCCCTAGATTATTGCCTTGGTTCTGTTGTACACCTAGTGAGCTTTCTGTTGCATGATTCCCACTTTAAGGTCCTGGGCCTTAACATTTTAAGAATGCTTTCTATTTCTCTGCCAAGTGTATCCTCTCTGCCTTTGAGTCCAGGTAGAGCACGATGCTCTAATGCAGTGATCTCAGGTCGCTGCTGGTAAGCAAGGCACACACTCTCCCCATCTCCCTGTTGTTGCTTTTTGTGTCACTGTACCTGTGTGCTTGGCTTTGGGCTCCATCCTGTGCACTGAAAATAGCACGCCACACCCTCTCTACACTCTGCAATGTGCTTCTGGAGAACATTTGTGTTTGAGCTGGCAACTACTTGAGCTCCGTGCAGACTCTGGGCTCCGCATCCCCCTCTGAGGGTGCAGGCTCAGATGGCAGTGTACTTGTCCAGGGCTTTGGCATGCCACTTTGACTGGCCTTGGCCTGCCTGGCTGGATGGGCTGGGAGGAGCTGCCTGGTGTGTGAGGGAATCAGGCAAGGAATGAGAGAGAGGCTCCCATCTGTGGTTCTCACCCAGCCCCCACCCTTTGCTCTTCACAAGTCGTGATTTCCCTGACTCCCCCCCAAACCAGTTTGAATCCTAGTTTCCATGCTTGCTGGGTAGGTCTGCATGACTGTGGCCTGAGCTCCTCGTAGAGCACCAACCATGAAAACTTCAGCCCTCGTCAATTGTCCTCCCATGTTTTTGGTGTGACCGCATGACTGACCTGCTTTGTTTTATTCTTTAACAAACTTAAGTAGCTGTGTTTCTCATTCTGTCTCCTTTTCATATTTTCCATCTAGAGCTGTGGACGCTTCCACTGTCATGCCAAAAGCCAAGTGCGGGGTTCCCTTGGGGAGTGGTCTTGTAGATCCATTCAGGGCCCTTCAGATGTTCAGATATTAGTCTTAATCCAGGGGTTATTTAACAATGGTATTTCAATTTCTAAACGTGGATGGTAATTTTTTTTGTGGTTACATGATGGTGCACCTATATAGGAATGTGTGTGTGAAAGGAGGGAGGGAGGTTCTATAGTGTGCCTAGGGAGAGTCACATGAAGAGAAAACTTTCTCTCAGGCTCTCACAGAGAGCATTCTGGTCAAGCAATGGCCGTGACTCATCCACATGGATGACACAGACAAAGGAACTACAGAATAATGTACAGGACTACAAGATAAACCCTGAGAAGACTTCAATGACCACATAGGAAATATAAAGTTCATGTGTTGGTATATAAGTTTTGATCTACCTAGGTCTTAACCATCCAGCAGAAAAGTATAAAAGTATAAAAAT